>CAUVYP010000069.1:650000-795000 GCA_963556195.1 Sepiola atlantica | reverse complement strand
TTGAACTTTTGAACTTTATACAAAGATACCAACTTGGGGATTCCGTCCCTAATATTGTGATCTTGCTGAGAATTTTCCTCACCAGAGCTATTAGCGTTGCTAGCTGTGAGCGCTCTTTCTCAAAACTGAAGCTCATAAAAAACTACCTTAGATCAGCAATGAGCCAGACAAGACTTACAGACTTGGCAATCCTCTCAATAGAGAGGGAACTTGTCGAGGAAGTGAATTTTGATAGAGTCATTGATAACTTTGCCGAAAAAAAGGCGCGAAAAATCTGTTTGTAAATTTTCAACCGACTTGATGCCTTGCGACAGTTCTCTCACAAAAAATAAATTCATAGCCTTATTTGCCATTCATAAATACATTTGTTTAAAATATATTAAAACTATTTTTAAAAGAGTTGAAACGTTATTAACAACAACAAATTTCTGAAAACCGAGCGATTACACACACGGATTTAAAAAAGCACCGATACAAGACGTTTTTTCTCTTCGGAGGGCTCGCCCTCTTAATAATAACATTATGAAGACAAAGAAAAGAAAACTACATCGGACTATTCTCTCCTTGATACATCCATGTGATTTGGCGAAAATTCGGACTTTAACAACAACGACAAAAAAGTAAATAAAAATGATTTTATCATTTCATAACATTTTCAGGTTTTCAAATGTTCTCATTTAAATTTATTATTATATAAAATTATAGTATAAAATTTCATATTTTTTGTTAACTTTTGTTTTTTTTAATTTTTTTCTCTACTTTCTATTTTTACCCTCTCAAAATGCCGCCCCCTCAGGTGTGCCGCCCGGGGCAGCCCGCCCCCTCGCCCTCCTAGCTACGCCAGTGACTTATATATATATATACTTATATATATATATTTATATATATATATATATTTATATATATATATATATTTATATATATATATATACTTATATATATATATACTTATATATATATACTTATATATATATACTTATATATATATACTTATATATATATACTTATATATATATATATACTTATATATATATACTTATATATATATATATACTTATATATATATACTTATATATATATATATACTTATATATATATATATACTTATATATATATATATACTTATATATATATACTTATATATATATATATATACTTATATATATATATACTTATATATACTTATATATATACTTATATATATATTTATATATATATATATACTTATATATATATATACTTATATATACTTATATATATACTTATATATATATTTATATATATATATATATATATTTATATATATATATATATATATATATATATATATATATATATATATATATATATATATATATATACGTAGATATATATATATATATACATACTTATATATATATGTAAGTAAATTTCGTGTACAACAGAATCGTAGGATTAATTTTAGAGGAAGCATTATTATAATCAATGAAACAGACGAGTGGAATAAAAAGGAAAATTGTTAAAATTACCTTAAGGCCTTATCGTCTGACCCTCTGAGAGGAAACGTCAGAATGGTAAATTAAAAACTAAAAGTCGAATGAGATATGAGGGGAAAAAACTTATTTCTGTTGGAGGAAACGATTGAGAGGAAAAAAAAAATGTAAATCTCTCAACGTTATGGTGGCTTTGAATCATTAAAGATCTCCAACTGATGCTTCAAAATCTTTTGTCTACACAGGCTAGGTCGAGAGTTGTTAATGACTAACGCCTCAATAATATTGAGATGGTAGTTCGACCTGGCACTGTATAACACAGAAAACCACCCATCGGAATATTTGTCAGAACAACTATTTGTACTAACAAGGTGATTACCGATGGCTGATTCCTGTGCCTGGAAGATTATATATATATATATATATATATATATATATATATATATATATATATATATATACGTAGATATATATATATATATATATATATATATATATATATACGTAGATATATATATATATATATATATATACCTAGATATATATAGATATATACGTAGATATATATACGTAGATATATATATATATATATATATAAGTATATATATATATATACGTAGATATATATATATATATATATATATACGTAGATATATATATATATATATACGTAGATATATATATATATATATATACGTATATATATATATACAGAGATATATATATATATATACACTTAGATATATATATATATATACGTAGATATATATATATATACGTAGATATATATATATATATATACGTAGATATATAGATATATATACACACAGATATATATATATATATATATATACACGTAGATATATATATATATATATATATATATATATATACATGTAGATATATATATATATACGTAGATATATATATATATACGTATATATATATATATATATATACGTAGATATATATATATATACGTAGATATATATATATATATACGTATATATATATATATATATATATATATACGTAGATATATATATATATATACGTATATATATATATATATATATATATATACGTAGATATATATATATATATATACGTAGATATATATATATATATATATATATATATATATATATATACGTAGATATATATATATATACGTAGATATATATATATATATATACGTAGATATATATATATATATATACGTAGATATATATATATATATATATATATATACGTAGATATATATATATATATACGTAGATATATATATATATATATATATATATATATACGTAGATATATATATATATATACGTAGATATATATATATATACGTAGATATATATATATACGTAGATATATATATATATACGTAGATATATATATATATATATATACGTAGATATATATATATATACGTAGATATATATATATATATATACGTAGATATATATATATATACGTAGATATATATATATATATATATACGTAGATATATATATATATACGTAGATATATATATATATATATATATATATTATCGCTTATACATTAATTTTAGTCGAATTTTTTTAGAAACTGTTTAGGCTCAACATTTTCCCTTAACGTTAAGTAAGTGAATGAAATATTGGGAATCTTTAACAATAGCTCTACAACTCGCGAGTCTGGTTGAAAAAAAGTTGTAGAACGTAGTCAAAAAAATGAATATGCAACAAATAAATGTGACGTACGTAGACACTGGAGATTTTCTTAGTTATCTATTCCATTTGTTTGTATGTTTACGTAGGATAAATGGCTTTTTATTAGACATGAAAAAAAAAAAAAAATTTTCGCCAACAAAATGTTGACTTAATAAAGATGGCGTCAATAGTTGTCACGTGGTGTGTTTTTTTTACCGGGAGTCATAATGAAAGCGGCGTTTTTTTGTTTTTTTTTGTTCTTTTGCTTTACTGAAATATGAAAAATTGGGGTTCGGTTTAGATTTAGGTTTAGGGTTAGGTTAGGGTATGGAATTTTTTACAGAAACAACAGGAGAAAAAAAAACATTACGGTGTGACGAATGAAAATAAGGTATTTTTTTACTATCCATTCCCAGCAAAGTTTACCACTTAAAAAAAGTTCAAATCCTACTTTTTTTGTGCAAATACATTTAAACAACCTAAAAAAACATCCGCAAAGAAGGAATTAAATTTTTTTTTTTAATAGTTAAGATTTTAGCGTGGGGGATAACTTTCCTTTATAAATTTAACGTAAAATTAGCACCCATTTCCTGACCACTTAACATTAAACGAGACATGTAACCGACTTGAGTTTCTAATTCGAGACTGGAGATTTTCCTAGTTAGCTATTCCATTTGTTTTTATTTTTACGTAGGATAAATGGTTTTTCATTAGACATGAAAAAAAAAAATTCTGGGCACGGATTTTTACAGCAAAAACATGGCGTCGACAGTCTTGTTTTGTTAGCCTCGTTTCGGGTTCTCGTTGTCAAGTGTGTGTGTGTTTTTTTTTACCGGGACTCATAATCAAAGCGACGTTTGTTTTTTTTAACGATCAGGTCTGGGGTTAGGGTTAGGGCTGGGGTTAGAGTTAGGGTTAGGGCTGGGGTTAGAGTTAGGGTTGGGGTGGGGTTAGAGTTAGGGTTAGGGTTGGAGTTAGAGTTAGGGTTAGGGCTGGAGTTAGAGTTAGGGTTAGGGCTGGAGTTAGGGTGGGTTTTTTTATTAAATAAACACGTAGAAATTTAGCCAGTTTGGGGTGGGGGGTATTTATTTATTTAATAAAAACACGTAGAAATTTAGCCAATTTAGTTTTCTGGGTTTTTTTTTAGGGGGGGAACTCAAGTCAAAGTTTGCCCACCCCCCTCCAAAACAAACACGAAAATCGCTAAATTTTTACGTGTTTTTATTAAAAACTCAAGTCGGTTACATGTCTCGTTTTACGCTAACTGGCCAAAAAATGGGTGCTCATTTTACGTTACAGTTATAAAGGAAAGTGAACCCCCACTCTAAAATCTTAAATATTAAAAAAAAACAAATTTAATTCCTTCTTTGCGGATATTTTTTAGGCTGTTTAAATGTATTTGCACAAAAAAAGTAGAATTTGAACTTTTTTAAGGGGTAAACTGCGCTGGGAATGGATACTAAAAATTTACCGAAAATAATATGTAAATAAAAGCACACTGACATGTAAATCAAAAGAAAATTATTTTATTCCTTTTACTTAAAATGTAGTTTTGTTTTGTTCTTCTGCTTGGCTGAAAAATGCAAAAATTGCGCTTGGACTATGAGTCCCAGTAAAAAAACAATTGAAACGAGAACGAGAACGAGAGCGGCCATTAATTTTTTTTTTTTTGCACTTCACGTACGCTAAAACTATCAATTTATAAAAAATAGCACTTTTAACGGATTATAATCATTAATAACTGTCACAGTTAACTTGGAAATTCAGTTTTATCGGCTACGGTAACTTTTATTTGTTGTATATTTGTTTTTTCAGCGTTTTCGTTGTAGGACTATTTGTAAACATACCCGAAATATTTAATAAAAATCTAAAAACAAAATAGATTTTAGATTGAGGGCGGGGGGCTTTAGTCAAAGAATCAAATTAATTAAAAGTGGGTACATTTCTGTTTTGTTTCTAATTTGAGATTCTCGTATTTTGATATCTAAATAAATAATACTTACCTTCCATTTATTCACAGTTCTAAAATAATTGTTGATTAAGAGAAACTGAAAATAAAACGTAAAATATTTTCGTAAGAAAAAAATAGGAAAAAAGGAAATAAAAAGAAATGCCAGCAACCGGTGTAGAAGAAGAATTCGTTTCCTGTTAAAAATCAAGCGGTGATTGTTTGTGACATTTCCAGTTGCGGCGACAAAAGAAAACACTCGGAGAGAAAAGAAGAATTAAGTGGTAAACACACAACTCTATTCGACATAATTAACTTTTGAATGTCTCTTAGACTATAAAATCGACTTTTAAAATTTCTTTTGGTATCGTCATCTCGAACTTTATTGCCATCCCGGATTTAGAGTTAGTTTATTTGAGTTAATGAAGGGTATGTTTTGTTGGGAGAAGAAAAGGCAGAAAATATTTGAAATATAACAAAACTATATCCAATATCTTCCTTCCTGATGTATCCTGAAGGGGGGGTCTAAGGCAGTAGTCGGAAGGAGAAAAGTTTGCTAAAAGAATTGCTCCTTCAGCGACCCACCCAACAGGGTCTGGTAAAAAAAAATTGGAGTCTCTGGTTGGAGTAAAGTCGTACTGTTGACGTCGACTCGTAACAGAGTCTGCATATGTCGTGCAAACGACCACGCACTCGCAAGAGTGTCTGCCGATCTCGTTGAGAGGATGACGTCTGAACGCGAATGAACTCCTCAGGATATTTAATTCCCTCCCACCGCAGCAATATGTGACACAAGGTCGGAAAGTGGGGGGAAGAGTCAAGCCAGCGCCCCTAAAGGAATATCTGTTTGATGTACGTACCTGTCACGGGTTGAATAAATCCTATACCAAAAAGCACGTAAATTAAATAATTATAATAAAATAGCCTGGGCAGCCCCGTCGGCATTCTCCGGTAATGGCGCCTCAGGCAGTAAGCGATTAACTTACTCCACCCCAAAGAGGGGAGGCAAGGCCTGGGAGGGTGCACCTTATAGGACAACCCAGGACAGTATACCTCAGCCCGGCAGATAAAAGGCCACCGAAATGGCCCAGTTCCTGCCGGACTGATTGTCGAGAACGAATCCTCGACTGATATTGCCCCACCCCGACATCCTCAATCCGAATGAACTCCTTAGTGGTTAAGTTCCTTTGTAGCAGTCATAAAGTAGATTTATTTTGTGTTGCGTATCAGTGTCCCTGTGAGCTGGTTTGGCCAATAAGCTCGCAGGGCGCATTGATATCATTATTTGCTGCTTTTACACTTTAGCGGATACTTTAAATAAAACAAACTGCGGAATATCTGTTTGATGTACGTACCTGTCCCGGATTGAATAAATCCTATACCAAAAATATAGGTGGATATAGGTGGAATAAACTTAGGACAGTGTCCGAAAGAAGAAGAAGAAGAAGAAGAAGAAGTTCAAATATCTTCAGGCGAAGATAGCAGGCACCGTGAGCGTCCAGTGGACAAGGAGGTTGGGGAGAGGCTGGGGCTATTCTTCCTGGCTGGTGCCAGGGTAGTGTCTGCTCTTCGTCTGCAATATCCTAAGGGAGCTCAAGTAGTCCCTTTGGGAACTAATGGGTGATTTTACATTTTAGCGGATACTTTAAATAAAACAAACTGAGGAATATTTGTGTGATGTACGTGCCTGTCACGGGTTTAATAAATCCTATACCAAAAAGCACGTAAATTAATCAAGTAGTTTTTATTTTATAAAAGAAAATTAAATTTTAGACATGTACGAAGAGGACAGCCAATTTGAAAGTTTCCAGAGGAGGATTGAAAGTTTTAAAAGGGGGATAACCGTAACTTAAAAAATAGCTCCGTTTGATCACGTGACGTCGAGAGATACATTTAACTTTCCCCATTTTTTAAAATGAAAAACATAATTTAAAATAAACACACTTTCTTAAAGATAACACACGTACTGTATAAGACAAAATCAGATACATTTAACTTTTCCCCCTTTTAAAACTTTCAATCCCTCTTTGGAAACTTTCAAATAGCTGTCCTCTTCGTACATGGCTAAAATTTAATTTTCTTTTATATATAAAATAAAAAATACTTGATTAATTTACGTGCTTTTTGGTATAGGATTTATTAAACCCGTGACAGGCACGTACATCACACAGATATTCCTCAGTTTGTTTTATTTAAAGTATCCGCTAAAATGTAAAATCACCCATTAGTTCCCAAAGGGACTACTTGAGCTCCCTTAGGATATTGCAGACGAAGAGCAGACACTACCCTGGCACCAGCCAGGAAGAATAGCCCCAGCCTCTCCCCAACCTCCTTGTCCACTGGACGCTCACGGTGCCTGCTATCTTCGCCTGAAGATATTTGAACTTCTTCTTCTTCTTCTTCTTCTTCTTCTTCTTCTTCTTCTTCTTTCGGACACTGTCCTAAGTTTATTCCACCTATATCCAAAAGGTATAGGTAAACTTAAATATATGAATAAACCTCTTTCGTTTGTTGTTGTAAAAAAAGGTTTCGTTTGTTTCGTTAAATTAAGATGGGGGATAACAACTCTTCTATTCTTACATGTCTTATGAACTGGAATTCGTCCTGCTATGAAGAATATCAGAATGTTGCCAAGAACAAAACGTACGTCTCACATTCGTGTGAAGTTGGCTTTAAATCGATAATAATTGTTCACAGAAAAATGCACAGATATTTGAACTTCTTCTTTCAGACACTGTCCTAAGTTTATTCCACCTATATCCAAAAGGTATACATAACCTTAAATATACGAATAACCTCATTTCGTTTGTTGTTGTAAAGAAGGTTTCGTTTGTTTCGGTAATTCATTTCGTGTTAAATTAAAATAGGAAATAACGAATCCTCTATTCTTACAAATGGTGACTCGACTGAATATCAGCACGAAACTGAATTTAAAAAGAAAGAAAAAAAAACGAGCCTTCGTAAAGTTATTTCAGCAGCGAAAGGGTTCGTAACTCTTGTAAAAGAGGCGACCAAAAGAAGAAAAATGTCACTCAACACAGCATCGAACGGGTGACGGAATTAATTACAAACCGGAAGTAATTTTATGTCGCTTAGGAATTAGAAATCTCGTAATTCTTGATGATAAAATGAAATAAAACTTTTAGGTATCTTTTATAATGATCAGTACAGTCGCGGACGGGGTCTAAAAAACGAACGAGAACGGGGTTATAAAAATAAATATGCAACAAGTGAGTTTAACCTACGTCGAGAAGAGATATTTGTCTACTTACCTATGATATTTGTTTGTATTTTTACGTACTATAAATGGGTTTTTATTAGATGTAAAAAAAATTTCTTGTTCATTTTTTACTCGTATTTTTCTAGACAAAATGGCGTCTTGTGCTCACTTCCTTACGAGCAAGCGCCATTTTTTTTGCAATGTTCGTGTGACAAAACTATTGATTTCTAATAAATAGCAGTTGGAACGGTTTAAAAATACAAACAAATATCACAGGTCAGTTTTAAATTAACTTTTATCGACGACAGTTACTTTTATTTGTTGTATATTTGGTTTTTTGAGCGTTTTCAGCATACGGATTATTCTAAAAGATACCCAAACTTTTTAAAAAAATTCGTACAATATAAGTTTGCAAATGAAAGAAATAAAATGATATTTATCAGTTGAATAACAAATAAAATTGATAAATTAAGTCGAAGTTGTAATTAATTCTGAGTTGTAATTAATTCCGAGTTGTAATTAATTCCGTACCCCCATCGAACGACGACCAAAAACTGCCGTTTACAAAACAAAAATAAAAAGGAAAGAAAGAAAAGCTTTGAACTCGGAAACTTCCGAAATACATTATTGGAATTATTAAGCGGAGTGAATTATAAGTGCCCTGTGATTGGATGAAAGTCAGCCAATCGTAGACCACTGTTTCATTCACAGCAGAAAACACTGGAGAGCGCCGATTTGAAAACCTCGGCCTCTTTGATTCCAGCAGCCCAGCAGGGAACACCGGTTTGCCCTTAGCTGCGTCGGGCTCCCCCTTTTTTTAGCGTACGTTTACGCACATATGGCCTAAATGATAAGGCCCTTTCGAACATTTTAGGCTAATCCACCCGTTCCGGGAGCTTCCATTTTTTCACACCTTGCGTGTGCACAGTTCCCTTTTTCTGCCTAAAGAAGCCACTTACAAGGACAATCCAGTGTGACCTGAAGGAATCCTATTAAAAGATGACTGGCATTTCAATGAGTCCGCAAAAGACACTTCTTTTGCAAAATGTTGGGATTTTTCCCGCTGAAAATGGAGGACAGAGCCTCAAGTCCGCTGGAAGAGAACTTGGCGGCAATGTACGGGACTGGACAAGAAGAGAGAAGACAAACAACGTATATAGATTGAGAAGGATATTTATATAAAAGGAGGGGGAAAAAGAAGAGAAGAAAGAGTTGTTTGTAAAAGAAGTAATGCCTTTACTTTGGCATTATTAAGATAACTTTTATTCGCATTTTGCGAGCGTGAACTCTTTCGCATTTTGCAGGTTAAATCCTGCGTTGAAGTAGAAGATCATAAGGCTTAACGTGACGTGGCTCGACTTGAAGGAGATGATTTGTCTTTTGCTTAAAAACTAGATTTGCCTTTTTCGTATTTTTGTTTGTTTTCCCTTTGGTGCTTGTGGTGTATTCATTCAATAGCTTTCGCTAATTGTTTTAAGCCTGTTTGTTTACAGTTTTAAAAGTTACAAACGGTGTTATACGGTCGCCCCGTGTAACGTATAAAAAGTCCCTTAGAAGAGGTGTTCCTCTTTCCTTACCGTGGCATTATGACCGACTTTAGAGATTTAAAAGGGGTTAAATCCTTATTGTTCTCGCGAGAGTCCCTTAAAAGGAAAATCACCTTCGTATTGGATATTATGATACGTAAGGATTCCCTTAACAAATCTTATTTCGTAAGACAGCAAGAGGTGATTAGCAAATGGATGTCTGACTTGGATTCAGCAAACACTAAGATAAGTGAAGTTTGCTATAAAGCAGATATTGTCTTGGAGAACAGTGGTTTGCTTGAGTCGGAAGTTGAAGAGGCCGAATTTATTTCGTATGTGTCTGAGAAAATTTCGGATATAGAAAATATGATATCGGTTCCTTCTCCCCCTGCCTCCATCTCTCCTGTTCAAAATGGCGCTACAGAACAACACCTGTATACACACGTGCCGAAAATACAATGCTCGAAATTTTCGGGAGAGGAGTTAGGGAAATTTGAATTCAAGAATTTCTTGGCTCAATTTGAGAATTGTGTCACCTCGGTTATTTTTAACCGAGGTGACACAATTCTCAAAAAAGGGTGAATTTCTCAAAAAAGGGTGAAGCTTTCTCTCTTAAAAGGTTTTTTGACCGGCTACGCTTCACAGTTGATTTCTAACCTCTCTCTTGAGGACGACAACTATGACGTAGCCATTGAGTTGTTAAAAAATAATTTTTGGACGTGCCTTGCATTATAGATGAAATATTTAGGCAGATATTGGACTATAGTCCCAAATATGATCCAGAACTTACAAATGTAAGGAAATTTTTATCTGGTGTCATGGCCGGTTTATCGGAATTAAAATCCTCATTTGACTTGGATTTTTTTAATGAAAATTCTCCCGGCTTTGAGTTAATGAGCCATATTATTTTTACCAAATTGCCTCCAATTTTTCAGAAGGAGGTAATTAGGAAGTTTAACAACAACTATCCAAAAATCAATCAGATTTTTGATAGTTATAACGAGGTTATAAAAACCTTACAAAGAACTAGGCAACCCAAAAATAATAATACTATTCCTCACCGTCAATATAGAGTTAAGTCACGGCAGGAATATTTTAAGAGCAATGTTTACAAACCCAGTGCTTCTACATTGGAAAATTTTACTACAGGGGCCAGCAAGTCTGTTACCCACTGTGTAGACTTTGTACCGTCAACGGACACCTCATGGGTCGTTGTGTTAGGTACTCTTCCTATGAATCTAGGCGTTCTAGATGCAAGGAACTTGATCTCTGCCTCTTTGTGCAGGCGGAAACCATAAAACGGATAGCTGCCCCGGTCAGAAAAATAAGTTGCCACATGCATGCACATTTTGCAAATCTAGAGCTCATATAAGCCCTCTATGCAAACAGTCCTTTAATAATAAAGGCAATTCTGTTTCCACACATATGTGTACGAACACTGGCATACGGAAACAGACTTACATTTTACCAGTGGTGGCCATTACAATCTCGAAAGGAAAACGTAAACATAAATTCAACTGCCTTTTTGATACAGGGAGTCAAAGAACTTATTTCTGTAGGCAGGCGATGGACAGATTGGGGTGTGATGAGTCCTTCCTCTTTCCAGCGGAATATGATGTTAGGACCTTCCTAGGGTCTAAGAAAAAAAGGTTGAACCAGGTCGTAGTGGGTGTTGAAGTAAATAAGGGAAATTCCTTGTCCCTACCTGTTCTTATCGACGATGAGTTTAACATGAATCTCAGGTTTGATAATTTCAAATCTGTTAAAAGCAACTTGACTAATTTGAAATATAAGTTGGCTTTTCTGCATGAAAAAAGTGACATACGAGTTCATGGCCTTTTGGGTGTCGATGTGATTCAGTTCATGAAAAATATTAAAATGGTAGACTGCATGAGGGGCTCTGCTTGGGAGTTTCCTACAGGCATTTCTCCCCTAGGCAACAGCCAACATTTTTTGTATGATAATCAGATCACCCCTCCTGAATCACAGGGGAGAGGTCTTCAACATAATTATCATGCCATGGTGTCTGAATATTCTTCATGCTCAGACACTAGAGTCAATTTTGTTCTGAACCCCAAAAAGACTTACCCTGACCCCTTCGCTGAAGTTTCGAAGAAAGTCAGGTAGAAAGGAATTTAGAAAAAATGTTCGATGTGGATTCCCTGGGAATACCACTGGAAGATATTTCTGACTATGATAAAAGGAAGATAATGGAGTTTGAAAACTCCATCGAATTTAGGGACAGTACCTATCATATTAAACTCCCCTGGCACGAGGACAAAATAAAGTCTATACCTTCTAACCACAGAGTTGCTCTATCTGTGTTAAACAGAGTTGTTAACAAACTAGAACAACACAAATTACTTGAGGATTATGTGGAGGTGTTTCATCAGCAAGAGCGTGAGGGTATCATTGAACGCTTTGATGTAGCACCTGAAGATTTTTCAAGGCATGTTTGGATACCCCATAGGCCTGTTTTCAAGACAGAGGAGCAGACCACTACAAAGATTAGACCCGTTTTTAACTGCTCCCTAAAAACTAATGGGAAATGCTCCCTAAATGAGGCTGCTTATCCTGGCATAAATCTAATGGGAGATATGCTAGAGTTACTGTTACAGTTTAGGTCCAATAAGTATGTAATGTTGGCCGACATACGTAAAGTCTTTCTTATGATTAAGCTGAGGTGCCTCAAGGATCGTAACAGATTTTGTTTTTTTATGAAGGAGGGTAATAGGCTGGTTTGTTTAAGGTATACCACAATCATTTTTGGGTTTAACGCCAGCCCCTTCATCTTAAACTTTATAATAAAGCACCATGCGTGCAAGTTTCCCTCTGATTCCTGTACTGAAATGTTGAAGGAAAATTTCTATGTCGATAACCTGATTAAGACTGGCAACTCTGCTGAGGTGTTATCGGATCTATATATTAAGGCCAACAACCGAATGGAAAAAGGTCATTTCAACCTTAGATCGTGGAATACGAATTGTGAAAAACTTAAAACCCTAATGATAAAGGACCAAAAATTCGTAGAGCACGGTTGTGAACTCGAAAAGGTTTTGGGGTATAAGTATTCCACGCGTGAAGACACTCTTCAGATTGCAGGGTCCCCTATTGATCCATCGGTTAACACTAAGAGGGGCGTATTATCCCAAATAGCAAGGGTTTTCGATCCCCTATCCTTGTGTTTGCCTGTTACAATCAGAGGTAAAATGCTCTTGAGAGACTTGTGGTCTCAAAAATTGGACTGGGATGATGCTGTGCCGGAAGAATTTCTGACATTATGGTCTGCCTTAGCACGTGATCTGTCCCAACCTGACTCATTGCGGTTCCCCAGATTTGTAGTCAGTGAGGACTGTCCTGCTGATTTATATATATTTTGCGATGCCTCCAAGGGAGCTTACGGGTTTACAGTTTATTGCATACAAGGCGGGGAGTCCCAATTGGTATTTTCAAAAGCTAAGGTGGCTCCTATGAAACCTAAAAGCTTACCCACACTTGAACTGTTGGCTGTGTTCCTGGCCATCAAGTGTTTACTCCCTCTGTTGAAGGCTTACTCCAAAATTAAGATTGGAGACGTTGTGATATCAGTGGATGCACAGGTTGTGTTGTCATGGCTCTTGTCAGACAACATTAAAACCAAGAATCTGTTTGTAAGAAACAGACTTAGGGATATCCAACAAATGATAGAAGAACTAAAGGAAAAGAAATCCTTATCTGTAAAATTCAGATATGTTCCTACAGAGCATAACCCTGCCGACTTGCTCACAAGAGGGATAACTTTGGAAAAGCTCAGACAGAATTTAAATCGTTGGACGCGGGGCCTAAATGGCTCAGTAAAAGTCCCATAGAATGGCCGTCCAGTGAACTTCAGTGCCTAAGTCCACATAATAAGTCCATTGTGCAATCCACTTCTTTGAATTGCACTGTAACCAAAGTTGAACTTCAACCGGTGGTACCGTTCAATAAATTTTCTGATTTCAATAAATTGGTCAAGGTTACCGCCAATATCTTTAGGATCCGTAATAAGCTAAAGCAATTAGATCAGGACCCTAACGATGATGCCACAATTTATCTGCTTAAGGTAATGCAACTACAAAGCTTTCCTGCAGAATTTGCTTATCTTCAATCTCCTCTAGGTAAAAAGGTACCTGAACTCGTAAAGAATTTGAATCTATTCATAGATCAAAGGGAGATAATCAGGACCAAGGGTAGAATGGGTAGAACCACTACCTATGACTATGAGGTTATAAACCCCGTTCTATTGGCTAAGGATCATGAGTTGACTGTACTTATTGTTGTGGAATACCACAAAAGATGTAAACATTTAGGCATTCAGTCAACATTGAACAAAATCCGCCTTTCAGGATTTTGGATGCCCAGGGCAAGACAGGCCGTCAAAAAGTTATTGCTAGGCGTGTCATGTGCCAAAAGTTTAATAATTTAGCGTTTAAGTATCCTAAGGTTACCAATCTGCCCAAACACCGCGTCAATCTCATTAAACCTTTTTTACACACTGGGATTGACTACACCGGACATGTTTGGATAAAGGGTGATCAGGGGGTTACTAAAATGTATATGCTCATATTTACTTGCCTCAACATTAGAGCAGTACATATAGAGCTGATTAAAGACATGAGTACCCACTCATTTATTCTGGCTCTGATCAGATTCACGAATATACATGGGATTCCATCTCATATTTACAGCGACAATGCCAAATCATTTATAGCAGGCTGTAATCTTATGGAGGAAGCCTATGCCTCCTCTGAGTTCAGTGAACACTTCCAGGTGTATAATATCAAGCATATCAGAATACCTCTATATGCTGCTTGGGTTGGGAGTACATGGGAACGCATGATCAGAACTATTAAATCATGTTTGTATAAAACGATTGGTCGTTCCCGAATTAATTATTTCGACTTCCTCACCGTAATCTCGGATGTTCAGAGTGCCATAAACCAAAGACCTCTCACTTATAGATGTTCTTCGGATTCAGGCCTCGAAGTAATTACTCCCAGTTGCTTCCTTCGTCCTAATGCCAACTTGGGACTCGCACTGAAGCTGGATGATCAGGATGTTTGGAAATCCGATCCTCCTTCAAGATTAGATGTAATCAGATCCATTGAAGTTCGTGACTCTATGTTGTCCAGATTCCGCGAGCTTTGGTATCAGGATTATCTACTCAGTTTGAGGAAGCAGTGTAGAGACTTGCACGAGGTTGATTTTCGGAACAAAATTAGTATTGATGATGTTGTTCTAGTGAAGAACCCTGCTAAAACTAGACCATTTTGGCTCCTGGGAAGAGTTCTGGAGTTAATAGTGGGTGATGATAGCAAAGTTCGTTCCGTAAGGGTAAAAAGAGGTGACGGCTCTGTTCAGATTCATTCCATCAAGTTGTTGTATCCACTGGAGCTGTCATTGACACATGCTCACCACCCTAATCCTGTTCATAGCTCAGATCCACCTGGTGAGGGGGGAGCTAATACGTCTGAGTCTGTACAAATCGCAAATCCAGACACTACTTCTAGCCACACTTCGCAACGTCCTAGGCGAAACAGAGGAATCAAGGGAAAAGGCAACTCTCAGGACGACCCTTACATATATTACTAAGTTAATTATCAAAAAAAAAACTTTTAAAAGGTTAAAATCCTAAATTGATTTGACATTTTCCATCTTCTTTCCTCCCTTGGAGCCTTCCTTGTTGCAATTCAAAGAACAACCCATTGCATGGCAAATATGCCTCTTTTCAAAAAAGATTTTCATGTTGGAACTTTCTTGTCTTTGGGGAGGGTTTCAAGTTACAACTTGTTACCCTTACCTATCACTGCCTTAAAAAACAACAGGTTTGAACATTACACGGGCTATTACTGCCTTCACAGACAAAAAAAAAATTCATTTTGTAGAACTTTGGCAAATTGTCTGCCCCTTTTCAAGAAAAAAATTCATTTTGTAAAACTTTGGCAAATTGTCTGCCCCCTTTTCAAAAAAAAATTCATTTTGTAAAACTTTAGCAAATTGTCTGCCCCCTTTTCAAAAAAATATTAATTTGTAGAACGTTGGCAAATTGTCTGCCCCTTTAAAAAAAAAATCATTTTATAGCATTTTGTCAAATTCCTGCCCCTTTCCTTTGTCAGTAAAAACCTCCTTTCAACTGTGGCAAATTATGTTGCAATGATTATTGCAATTTTGTGTGAGGGGAGAATATTGGAATTATTAAGCGGAGTGAATTATAAGTGCCCTGTGATTGGATGAAAGTCAGCCAATCGCAGACCACTGTTTCATTCACAGCAGAAAACACTGGAGAGCGCCGATTTGAAAACCTCGGTCTCTTTGATTCCAGCAGCCCAGCAGGGAACACCGGTTTGCCTTTAGCTGCGTCGGGCTCCCCCTTTTTTTAGCGATAAGGCCCTTTCGAACATTTTAGGCTAATCCACCCGTTCCGGGAGCCTCCATTCTTTCACACCTTGCGTGTGCACAGTTCCCTTTTTCTGCCTAAAGAAGTCACTTACAAAGACAATCCAGTGTGACCTGAAGGAATCCTGTTAAAATATGACTGGCATTTCAGTGAGTCCGCAAAAGACACTTCTTTTGCAAACAACTCTTTCTTCTCTTCTTTTTCCCCCTCCTTTTTATATAAATATCGTTCTCAATCTATATACGTTATTTGTCTTCTCTCTTCTTGTCCGGTCACGTACATTGCCGCCAAGTTCTCTTCCAGCGGACTTGAGGCTTCGTCCTCCATTTTCAGCGGGAAAAATCCCAACAACATTTGTTTCTCTTTAAAAGCTAAAGAAATCAAAATTAAAAACAACAGATATTTCTTTTAAACACCAAAAAATATATTGAAACTCTTTTTATTTTCTTTCTTTTTTGAAAAGCATGTGTCACATTAAAAACAAAACAAAAAACCCGAAATCACAAAAACTTTTTTCTTTTACAAATATTTTTCTCTCTTTCACTGAAAAAGTTCTTGAAAGAGAAAGACTTGAAAAACTATATAATACGACATTATGAAAAAAGAAAGGAAAAGCTTTTAAATTTAAATCATTTTTCAGACATTCTAGTCTACCAGACTTTGAGACGCAACTGAGACTTAGGGATGACACGTGCAAATATGGAAGCCAGCATTTTTCTTTTGCCAAAAAAACAGAAGAATTAAATAGTAAACTTCAACAAGTCAATTTATTTGATGAAAAGAAGAAACGACTCTTTTTTCCTCACATTATATAAAAAGAAAAAGAAAAACTGTTACAATTTGTTTTTTAAATGTTAAAAAAAACGTGAGTACATTCCCTTACATAAACAAACACAAAAAATATTCACTTTTCTTATCTATTCTCTGTCTGATATATATATATATATATATATATATATATATATATATATATATATATATATATATATATATATATATTATTTATTCTTTTTTGGCTCTTAAAACGTACATGTTTTCTATTTCATTTTTTCTCTTATAAATGCGGTTCAATGACAATGATTTTCCCCACTTTATTGACTGTAGATTTTATTTTGGTCTGTTGTCCATATGTATATAAATGGATGCAATTACGGTAACTACTATGTTACAGTATGAAGCCTACATGTCTCCTATAATGGATGCTACACAGCCGCTAATTGATACGGCTATAGTGAACGCCATAGAAAGCCTCACCAATGAGGTGAGAAAAATGAACAGGTCGGAGTTGCAGCTGCACATGCGTCGACTCAGGACCCTCTCCTCATCTCCATGCTCCCTTCGTTGTCGCCGCCGCCGACGACACTCTAACAAGCAAGCTCTGTGTTACTACCACAAGCGCTTTGTTACTCATGCACGGCGGTACAAAGACCCTGTTCATTTATGAACCAGCGAAACTAATATCTGAAGACCTGAGCACGACACAGTCTTCACTGAAGCTACACAATCGTGCACTCTTTCTTACAGACTCCATTTCCCATCTACGTTGCTTGGTTGACATGGTAGCCGCCTGCAGTATATGGCCACTGAAACTCCTCACCGAGAAGCCACCAGTGTCGCTCATTTCACTGCAAGCCGTAAATACCTCCCCTATTCCCACGTACGGTCAAATTTTCCGTTCTTTGGACTTGGAATTGCGCAGAGACTTTACGTGAGTCTTTACAGTAGCCGATTTACTCTACCTCATTCTGGGCTCGGATTTTCTGCACAACTTTAATCTCTTAGTGGGCATGCGCAGACGACGGCTGATAGACACTGATACGGAACTTTCCAGCCCGAGTTTGAAATTGAATACCCCATCTATCAGTCTGGTATACTTTATGGCCGCAACCGATGACCCATACCAGACCCTACTCCATTCTTACCCAGAGTTAACGAACTTGGAGTTTGTTGTGGGCAAACCAACTCACTCAACTAAACATTATATGAGACCACATGATCTGTATTCTCACGCCCCCGTCGCTTACCGGCAGAGAAACTAAAAGCGGTGAAGGTGGAGTTTAACCATATGCTGCAACTGGGTATTATACGCCCCTCGTCCAGTCTATGGGCTTCCCCTTTGCATATGGCCCCGATGCGCTCTAGAAATTGGCGTCCGTCTGGTGACTATCAACGACTCGATGCCATGACGGTACCTGATCGTTATCCAATCCCACACATACAGGACATGCTTCATCTCTGCACGGTTGTAAGACCTTCTCCAAACTGAACTTAGTTTATGCTTACCATCAGATTCCATTGAATCCTGCCAATATACCCAAAACGGCGGTAACAACTCCTTTTGGAGCATTTGAATTCCTGACTATGCCTTTCGGTTTGCGAAACGCGGCTAGTATCTGCCAACGTTTCATGGATGAAGTAGTGCAAGATCTTGACTTCGTCTATAATTACATAGACGACATTCTTGTGACAAGTGCCTCATCTGAGCAACATGTCACCCATATCCGCCTACTGTTCAAACGGTTTCAGCAATACCAGGTGAGGATTACCCCTAGTAAATGTGTTTTCGGTGCTTCGTCACTAGTTTTCTTGGACCAAATTATCAGTCTTGAAGGCATATCCCCCTTGCCTGAAAAAGGCTAAAGCTCTACAAGACCTTCAAGACCTTCAACCACCCACTTTATTTCGCCAACTAAGGCACTTCCTCGGTCCGTTAAACTATTACAGACGCTTTATCCCACACTGTGCGGATCTCCTGTCTTCTCTTTCTGACCTGTTACGTAACAGAAAGAAGAAAAATGAGCAGATTTCACTGAATGATATTCAGCTGAAAACTTTCATAGAAGTGAAGGAAAAACTAGCGACGACATCCTTGCTTGCACATCCTGTGTCCGATGCCCAGTTTTCACTGGTCGTTGATGCACCGAACACAGCTGTAGGTGCAGTGTTGCAACAACAGCATCAAAGTCAACTACAACCTCTCGAATACTTTTCGAAATAACTGAAACCGGCAGAACAATGTTACAGCACGTTTGGCCGTGAACTATTGGCAATGTGCCTCGTAGTGAAACACTTTCAGCATTCACTCGAGGGCCTTCAATTCGTGATCTACACCGATCACCGTCCACTTACATATGCACTGCGTGTTATGCCGGACAAATATTCTCCTCGTGAAACTCACCACTTGAATTTTGTTTCGCAATTTACAAACGATATCTGACACATCTCTGGTGAACAGAATGCTGCCGCAGACACCTTGTCCCGTCTTCCTATAAATACTCTGTCTTCACCTTCGGATATCGATATACAACCAATGGCTTTAGACCAGCCACATCTGGACATTCTGGATCTGTCGTCACCTAAGTTTGCAAATTCAAATACCTGCCTGTGCCCACTTCGGACATGCAGATCATCTGTGACACCTTAACAGATTCACTTCGCCCTTTTGTTCCACTGACTCATCGTAGCGTTGTCTTTGATACCCTTCACAACTTGGCACACCCCGGACTCAAAGCCACAGTGAAGCGTATTTCAGCTAGATTTTTATGGCCGAATGAGGCGTGACATCACTGTCTGGACACGTTCCTGCGTATCCTGCCAAAAGTCAAAAGTGCACAAGCATATCCATGCACCGCTTGGAACATTCAGCACTTCAGACGCTCGGTTCAGCCATATTCAGCCGGTCAGTCAGGGATTTACTTATCTCTTGACCTGTATTTTACACGGTGGCCTGAAGCCATTCCCCATAAATACATTTTGGCTGAATCTGTAGCGCGATCCCTTATATCGGGCTGGATATCACATTGTGGAGTTCCCACAACTATTACCACCAACCGTGGTGGACAGTTTGAATCCCACCTATTCCAGGAACTTTCCAGAATCTTAGGAATTAAACGTAACTGTACTACTAGCTATCATCCAGCTTCTAACGGAATGATAGAACGCTTCCATCATCAATTGAAAACCGCGTTGCGTGCTTATCTTGACCAACAGCGATGAAGCAAGTATGTACCTATTGCCCTTCTTGATTGTCGTGCTGGGAGCACCCTGATGTTGTTATATATCAAGCATAAACGGAAAGGAATAGTATTGAAAGAGCGAAAACGAGAGAAAATGTAAAGATGTGCTATAAGACAAGAGATGTTTATTAGACTGAACTTTACACAAACAGAAGAGTTTCAATTGTCTCTGTAACAAGGGAAATAACTGGGCGACGCTAACTGTCTTGTGTGTGTACTATATGATGATTATGTTACAGATATCAACACACCCAACACGATCAACATTTTTGGCTTTTTTGCGCCTTTTTGTTAGACTGTCTCTGATAGGCTATGGGCCCAAAGGTCAAAATCACTCTAGATTTTTGATTCTGTGACCTTGGAAGAATAAATGATGGCAAATGAATGCCAATAGACTCCTGAACATCATACTTTTTTCCCCAAGCATAAACGTTGCACATTAATGAGAACGGCGGCCATCTTAAAAAATAGCCGACAATCATTCAAATAGAACATGATGACTTACTTAAACCCTAGTAGTACCCAAACCAATAAAAATAAAAACATGTAGTTTAGCACATATTATTCCCAATTAAATTCAGCATGATTTAATATATGGATATTGGACTTAATATACTTACTCTGCTTCAAAGCTAAGAATATTTGTAAAAACAAAAGCCTTTTTTCAGTCATTTTCTTTGATACGGCTTCAATACTTTCTGTGTATAACTTAAAAAAAATTTTTTTTTGTTAAATTATGATATTTCTCATGTAGAGTAACTTATATTCTACCAATATTACTAGTCACACAAAATTATTGTAATATTTTTGTATGTAGTAATATCATTTTAACTTGAAAATGACACAAAATTGCAAATATATCTCAAGTTTGTTCGTTAACACCAAAATGATAAAATATGCAATAATTGTCAATTTTTATCCAAAAGAAATTTAGCCCATATTTTTTTATCTTCAATGTGTAAATAATATCACTGCTTATGCTACTTCATTATTACTATCATCATCATTATCGATATTATCATCATCATCATCTACAGCATTGTTTCCAGTGATTTTATAGCATGTATCTCTAGCACACTTGCACAGATCTGTATTTTGTAGACACGTACAAATATTTATACTGACTTTTGTTTTGGAGTCTCGATTGGCAGTCTGCTCGATGGTTTGGTCACAAGAAATGTTCGCAAAGGCATCTGAACTTCTTTGAACAGCAAAATCTCCTTTTACGCATTGTTTATATATCAATGGATGAGTAGTAGAGAGATTAGACATCTCCAACCAGTAAACGGGAAGATATCTGCTGTGGTTAACACGGTCATATGCAAACACCCAAGGTAGCATCTGTCTAACACTTGCCAATTGAAGTTCCCAGTTTGTCTCTCGAATACCTCTAAGGAAAAGTAGAAGAATTTCTACAATGTCGATATAAGAACTCCAGAATTCAAAAGTCTGCTTCTTGTTGTCTACCTGTATAAACTCTTCATATGATGATAGGAAACTTTGAAAATGTTCTCCCTTGAGAATATCATGATAATGAGGTCCTGGGAATGATTGCGACAAGGATGTCATTAGTTGTTTCACTTTTTCTGCCTTTTCTTCAGGAATGCTTTTCAGATGCATATGCTGCATTGAGTGTGTCCCTGTAAAAAATCCATTTATTGAGCCTACAGCAACAACTTCTGATTCTATTAAAATATCTTGAAGCCCAGCATTTCTAAAACGCTTTCCCAAACACCCAGGAAAGGACATTGTACGTAAGGCACCAAGCCGAATGACCAATCTCTTCATGAAAAGTGGAGTTCTCAATCTGATCAACGGTGCCTTTGAATAGATTGCTTGATCCATTACAATAACAAGAGTCTATAACTTCAGTCGATCTGCAATGTCAATGCTATTTTATAGAAGTGTAAGGACTGTATCCATTTCTGTGGGGCTAACATCAATTACAGGTAAGTAACCGATAATAGATTTTGATGGTACTTCCTCTTTGCAAAGGAGTTGGTTGAATCCAGTCCAAGATGGTAATATATTCTCACTGCACAATTGTGTGATATAGTATGCTATATCAAGTTTCATAGCATTTTGTAGAGAAAATATATGATCAGACTGAAGTGCCACATGTTCAGCAAATGGCTGTGGGCCATCCTTCCTTCCTCCAGAGTATGTAGCCAGATTTACTTCTGGTGGCTCCAATGTTCTTTTCCTTGTTCTCTTGAGTCCTTCTTCTGCAATGTTAGAGGAACAAGATTTAATTGATGGAGGAACTACATTGTTCTGAATAATTATCTCATTTGTGTTGTGGGTTGTTCCATGTCCAGATAAGGTTTCCTCGCCAAAAATCATTATTGTCCCAGACCAAAGTTGTTGTAATACCTGCTTGAATAGTGGATAGAATAGAATTTTTTCCACGATTAATCTCAAGTTCAGCTAGTGCTGTATCGTGATTTAAAATAACCGAGTGAGAAACACAATGTCCCAAACCATTTAATAAACCAATCAATTGGGCATGGGAAATTTTTTTCCATGTTTCTTATGATTTTATAGATACTATATCTAAAAATCATGTTCACCCCTTTTTTCACGACGGCCTATGAGCTGGTTTTTATTGCCTCAGTTTGAGCTTTTGTTGTTGAAGTGAATTTTGTATTGCTTTCCGTTTTTCTGTTAACACCGACATTATGAAATATTAGGATGTCAATCCCATACAATCTTTGTATTATTCTATTAAGTCTTGTATCTATCTTTTTTATTAATCCTTGTGTGTTGTGATTTTTTTGCATCAATCACAGCATTTACATTTGTTTCTGTTGCTATAAAGTACGAATTTATTTTTGTATTTTAACTCTGTAACGTCATAGTGCAGCTACCCAATACCGAAATTTCTGCATTATTATATGCGGTTAATTTTACCGACGTTCTGTTTAGTTTGCTTTATATTATTATATAGTTTTACTGGTAGCACATTTACTTTTGCACCTGTGTCAATGTTAAAGTGTAACGATATTTTCCATTCATCCGTCCTTAGTGCATTTATTTTCTTTTAAATATGGCAGTCATTTCGTACACCTCGCGGTCGGAACTTTCCGTGCTTCCTGATTTTTCAACTTTGTAGTTTTTTCCTGTTTTGTTCTGCACATCTTGGCAAAATGTCCTTTTTTCCACATTTATTACAGCTTTTGTAAAATGCAGGACAGTTGTTTTTATTGTGCGAACTTGAGCAGTATTTGCATTGGTCCACCTAAGTGGTAAAGATGGATTTAAAAGAAAGAAGGAAAAAGGCCTTGCCAAAGATGCGCAAGTTTCGAAATCCATTTCTAAAAGTCGTCCAACACATGCCAACATGTAAAATGGACGTTAAACTGATAGTGTTGGTCTTGGTCTTGATGATAGAAATGAAAAAAACGTAATTTGAGAAAGTTTTAATGAGGTTTTTATAGTGCAAAAGAAAGATACCTAATTTAGTTTGACAAAAAAGAAAAGTTACAAGTAAAGGTGAAAATTAAAAAAAATTTGACAAAAGGGATAAATTATATAAAGAATAAAGTAAAACCCTACAAAAATGTGTTCTTGTCTCTGGCACGATGGTGAGTATATCATATTATTGTTTTTAATGATCCACCATCATGCCAGAGACAGGAATTAGAAAATGCCTACTCTAAATAATAGACCCATCTTTGATTATACAAAGATATAAACAAGTGCAATAACTCTTGTATCTGAAATTATGGAACAGGAAACAGAGAGTTGTACTCGTTACAAAGACCGTTGTGCTTGAAATTTCGAAGCGTTTGACAGAGTGTGGCATTCTGGTCTCCTACACAAACTTCAGAGTTAGTTTATTGGTGGTGAAGTTCTTGACATTATTAGGTCTTTTCTTTCTGATCAAAGCTTGCGAGTAACTTTGGACGAGGTCTCTTTTTTTTCGTTCAATGATGGTGTTCCTTAAGGCTCTATTCTAGGTCAAACACTGTATCTTCTCTATATAAATGATCTTCCAGAGAATATTGTTCAGAAAATTAACATCTATGCTGACGATACCACTCTCTATTCCGGTGTTGCTTCTCGCACATCCCCCTTTGATCAATTGAAATGAGCAGCTGATCTAGAAGTTTGTGTGTTTCAATCGTAGGTGTATCTCTTTTCTTCCTGAGATTCTCATGGCTGGCTCTGTTCTTTAGGAATCGACACTGAAGCTTCTTGGTCTTTTCCTCTCATCAAATCTTTCTTAGAGTTCATACATTAGATCCATTGCTCTTTCTGCTTCACGTAAAGCTGGCTCTCTCTATCGCTGTAAACACTTTTTCACAACTGAACCTATTCTCTATCTCTACGAATCTACAATCAGACCATGTATGGAGTACTGTTGTCATATTTGGATTGGTGAATCTCTGTCCCATTTGAGAGTTCTTCATAAGGTGCAGAAACGTGTCTGTAATTTGATTGTCTCTACCCTTTATTCTTCTCTACACCCTCTCTCTCACCAGTCTCAGTCTTTTCTATAAATACTATTTTAATTACATGTGTTCTTCAGAATTATGTGATTTATTCCCCGCTTCTTTTGTTTCAACTTGTTTGACTCGTTGGTCTCCCTCAATTCGCTGTTTTGTTACCTCATTGAAACACAGCTTCCTATTCCAGTAGATTCTTTCCAAGAACCTCAGGTTTGTTGAACCCTCTTCATGCTGACTGTTTTCTTCCTACCTAGATCTTTTGTCTTTTCAAGACTAAGGCCAATAGGTATCTCCTGCCTTTGTGATAATCATATTTCTTCTTGTTATCTTCTTACGTCAAGTGACTTCCTGCCTTGACTGAAGCGATTTCCATAAAAAAAGACGCTGGAGAAACGAAAATTCACTGAATTTTTCGTATTGTTGCTATTCTTAGAATCATGAACAGACTTGAAAATACTTAGATATGCACCCAGAAAGAATACATTAGACCAAGCGGTGAAAATATACGATTTAGAACACAAAAAGATATATCAATATTGTTCATAGTAGGTTTTCCTTTTTTGTCACACCAAAGTTCTGCCATTCTTTTAAACACTGCATGATTGACAAAGAACCCAAGACTAAATTTAGTGTTGTGTCACTAAGAATACGACAATGACTCCCGCAAAACATATGGAAAAATTTGGAGCCACGATATGTTCACATTTGGTGTTATCACCAGGATTCAACTATGAGTTATACCCAGGGCACATTTTGGCCCTATGTTAATATAGTTGCTAATATTAGATATATAAATAAAAATGTTATATTTAATTCTATAAATTTGTGATCTCATGTTGCTGAGAATATCTGCTAGTGATATATATTTTATAAAACATGATTTTTTCTTGTAATCATTTTTTTATAATATTTTACAATCAATTGGTATGAATGATTGTTTTACTTGTGTAAATTTATTTTAAATTTTACACAAGGTAGAAAATACCAGAAAAAGAAAATAACAAACAAACATCTTCAATGCTCAATTGTCGTTTTTATTCTGGGAGAAGTTGTGTCAGTTTCTATTATTTGAGAAGATTTGGTGAGATTTTACTTCTAACGGGAAGTGTCCTGAAAATTTTCTGTAAAAAGAGACTGAAGACACTCCATGGTGGTATCTGAGTTAGTTCTAATCTGGTAGGCTTTCAAGCTTTCTCTTTTTAATATTTTAGTAAAGTTAGTTATGACAGATCAAGTATAACACTTGATTTCCTTATGAAGGCTATTGGTCTTCCAGAGATTTTGTCCAGCTATTTTTTAGATTTGCTTACATTATACCAGTTGCTCCTACCACAACTGATATGACGTTTCTTTCTTTCAGGCCCCAGATTGTTTTCAAGTCATTCTCGAGGTCCTGGTATTTTGCGATTTTTTTCTCCCATATGGGTTTGCATGTGTGTCTTTAATTCAGATCTGATTTTGTATTTCGAGCCACAAAATTTGCAAGAATATGATCTATCTGCAGTGTGCATTCTTATATGTCTTTTAAAAGTAGCACTGTGTGCAAATGCTGATCCACACAATTCACAAAAATATGGTTTCTCTCCTGTGTGTATTCGAACATGAATTTTTAAACTAGAATTCTGAGAAAAGGCAGATCCACAAACTTTACAGGAATATGGTTTTTCACCAGTGTGTATTCTCATGTGTTTTTCCAAACTAGAATTCACAGAAAATGCAGATCCACAAATTTCACACGGATATGGCTTCTCCCCTGTATGTATCCTCATGTGGATTTTTAAAGTGGAAGATTCAGAAAAATTAGCTTCACAAACTAGACAAGAATATTGTTTTTCACCTGTGTGTTTTCGCATGTGATATTTAAAGTTGGAATCAGTAGAAAATGCAGACCCACAAACTTTACATATGTATGGTTTCTCCCCATTGTGTACTACTCGTATATGATTATTTAAATTGCATTTGACAGAAAAAGCTGATCCACAAACTTTACAAGAATATGGTTTTTCTCCAGTGTGTATTCTTATGTGATTTCTCAAAGTACAATTCAGTCTAAATGCAGTTCCACAAACTTTACAAATATATGGTTTATCACCTGTGTGCTTTTGCATGTGAGTTTTCAGATTAGAATTTTTTGAAAATTGTGAATCACAAACGTTACAAGAATACATTTTTACTTCCATGTTTTGCCAAGAAGGTGAACATTCCATTAGGACATTTTTGAAAATATGGATGTGTTTTTCAGAAAAATTAGTTCATAATTATTTAAAATAGCATCATTTGTCCAGTATGAAAATCGTCCTTTTCATATCTGCAAATTAAAAAGAGATATATGAAAAAATACAATATTTGAAAATATACAAAAATTCGTTATAAGAGGTAAATATTTTTTATTAAAAAAATTTGTTTTAGTTTTTTCTATTTTTACTTAAATATTTTTATATATTTGATTTTTAATATTTTTTCATTAAAAATGTTTTACATCTCATTCGTGGCTTGATTTTCAAATTTTAATAAAGTTAATTTTTACCAATATGAAACATCCACCGTCTCTGAGGAAGGGTACTTTATCCCAAAAATGTAAGACCAAATTTATAAAAAAAATGTAATTCAATAAATAATATTTTCATCTTATCTTTTTACTCGATTTTGAACTTTTAATTCAAAAGATGCTTAAAAAGAACTTTTTCATTTCCATTTAATACAATTATCTTAGATTATTTACTTTAGATGTATATTATAATAAACTGAATCATGTTGTTCAGAAGTGACTACTACTACTACTACTACTACTACTAATAATAATAATAATGTTTAACAGATTAATTTGTTGGAACTCAAATTAAATGATGTTAAATATTGGGTGAGTAAACCCACTTGTATATAAGACGGTTAGTCAAGAATAACAGGAAATTAAAGTTTAGTCAGGGTCCACATGCTGACCTCGAGATTAGAATTACTAGACTGTGGGAATTGATAGAAACGGATGTGACGTCACATGGCTCAAAGAGAGAGTATGGGGGAAAAGTCTGCAGTTCCTTGGAAGCACTACATGTGTGAGCATGTTACTTTTAAATGCACTTATAAGATATAATTAAACAGTAATTATCGATCACTCTCTGTCTCCCATCTCACTGGTCAGTGATTTGGAAGAAAGATCAACTCCAATAAATCTTCTCTATCTTCCAACAGTTTTGTAGGCAGCGTTCCCTCAGCTGGAATGACCATGAAAAAGGCGCATACAAAACCAAGCCGCTAACAAGGTATGATTATAAACTTTCATGTGTTTTTGTAATAATGACAGCGAATTGGTTTTACTGCAGTTTTATGACACAATAAAATCCTTCTTTATGTCTTAATAAAATGTGTTCATTTTTTCATTAACAAACATAAAAGACATTAATGAAAAGTGAAATATTTAATTTAAAGATAAAAGAAATTTGAATGTTTAAATTGCATACATTAAAAAAATTAAAATTTTATATTTGTTTTATTTTCTATTTTGTTCTAACCTATCCATTAAAGTAAACCAATTAAATTTGTATTTTGTATAAAATTAATTCAATTCAGCCATTTTTTAGATCATCTGAAATGATAATAATTTATAGATGAAAAATTAAATTACTCACGTAATTCTATGATTTTGTATGAATACTACTGTGAAAACCGATCGACTCAACAATTTATATATAATAGTTTAATTGCTTTTCATGTTTAATACCATAAAAACGGAGATTCGTGATCGAATATTTATTTGAGATTCTATATGGGAATCTCTTCAATATTTAAGTTGATTGATAAATCATATTTACTTCCATTTCCGAGAAGTTACTGAAGTAAAATGAAAACAAAAGGGAGACAATTCGGAATGTTAAACACCAATAGCCATGAAGAGAAAGCCAATTTCTGGATTATCATATATTATCAGTCTGAATAAATAAAGTCAGATGGCATGTTCTTGTCTGTACGTTTATATCAATCAACACAAAACGAAATGGTGTCTTTTATTTTAAAATTATTATTATTACTGATTTTAAATAAATTATTTAAAATAAAATAATAATCATCAAAGAAATCGGCATAGTTGCAAAATCGTTTTCTTGAATTTTCTTTTTTTTTAAATTTTCTGCAAACCTGATTTTCCAATCGCCATCTTCACTTTAAGTACACTTCAGGCAGGGTTGCCAATTTAACCTTTTTAATGCCAAATTTGGTCCTTTTTAAAGTACTTTGACCTTCAAAAATTGTATTTGGCCTTTTTTATTTGGCTTAATTTTTTGCCTTTTTCTGATTATTTTACATTGTAGCATGTTGCGAACATCAACAAGTAAATAATGATTTAAAAAATGAATATCGGGTTTTAAAAGGATATAAAGTTAAAACAAAACAACCTACAAAAGAATATAAACAAACACATTACGTTACGTGCATATGGCTAGGGAGAAGGAGGGTGAAACATGCATAATGTATCATGGGCAAAAAAAGAGAGAGAGGGAACGATTGGCGAGGATGTGGCCTTGGCTAATTATATTAGCTGCTGTATTTTTTTCCTTCTTCACTGGCGCCTACTTTTAATTTTTAGTTTTAGCATGAAGTTTAAGAGTCGAGTAGGGAGTTTTGGATTGCAGTGGACAGAGATGGAAGGTAAAGAAAAAATGATTTAGAGGGTCGAGTCTGTAGTTGGATCTGTGCAGATGTTAAAAAGGATGTTGGAGGAAAATAGACAATTAAGAAAAAAACATGAGTGTGAAAAAAGAATGTCTCAGGCAGAAGAAGAAAAATATACACAGATAAGTGAACTTTAAAAGTATTGACATGTGAATGTATTTTATGTTTTGTGAACAATGTCCAATCTGCTTGGGAAGAAACATTTTTCATTGTTATTTGCTTGATTCATATGCTCATTGCGTTATGGTATTAAAATTGCTTGTTCAGTTTTAATTACTGCCTTGTCTTTATTTCTTTTACCAATTATCTCGTGTGTTTCACTATTTAGCATCATCACAGAATTCGGGAAACTTCCTTTCAATCCCATTTCCGGCAAAATAGAAATCTTAATTTGTTTCGTCCTGGTATTAATACGGCACCTCACGTAATTGAGGTTGTTTTGATCGTGTAAAGAGGCAGGAAGGAAGACATGCACTCGGAGTTTAGAGAAAACAAGTATATTGAACAAAAGCATAATACAACAGAAAACAAGAGTGTTTGTACGTCAGTTTTGACTGCTAGTATAGACTGGTGTGGTTCCAGGTATTTAATTCCTTCCCACCGCAGGAATATGTAGCACACGGCCAGAAGGTGGGGGAGAGTCAAGCCAGTACCCCTGAAGGATGAGCACTCTGGCCTATAAAAAATTGCCTGAGCAGCCCCGTTAGCATTCTCTGGTCAGGGCGCCTCAGGCAGTAAGCAATAAACTTACTCCACCCATAAGAGAAAGGCCAGACCTGGGAGGGTGGACCTCATAAGACTACCCAGGACCTATACAGATAAAAGGCCACCGAAATGATCCAGTTCCTGCCGGACTGATTGTTGAGAACGAATCCTCGACTGATATAGATCAGTCCGCCATCTCTAAGTAACTGACATTACAGAAATATGACATGGGTTGCTAGCAAGTATTTATGTTGGGTCAAAGAGTTTAAGTAATCCATTATAGGTAACGTACCATAACAGGTCTTCATCCCGTGTGTTTGTAACATTATTTGTCGTCATCGTCCGGGGTATTGATATAGGTCGCAACAACATAAATATTTATTTGATAGTAATTATTAAAGAAAACATTATAATTACGTAAATTTATGTATTTTTTCAAAAATTGTATTAGACTTTTTTGCATTATTTTAAATAAATATCTATTTCAGGCAAAATTGACTTATACATAACGTTTTTTTTAATAATTAATAAATTATTAAAAAAACGTTATGTATAAGTAAATTTTGCCTGAAATTATTTTTAATTTAAATAATAATTGTACGAACTTGTGATGGCTAAACTATGATGCTGCTGCTGCTGATGATGATGAGTTTTTATTCAACAATTAAACAGAAAACAATATCTGGACTAAACTTTTTGAATTATTTTTTGAATTATGTATGCGGTTAATGTATATATGAGTTAAGTGAAAACCGAACAATTTGATTCATGTTCAAACTTCTGTTCGTAAAAGGTTTTTAACGCCGATCTGTGTTTCAAAGCTAAAATGTGAAAAAGGTGATACCCGTATTCGAACCTGCAACATTATCTCCATTACCCAATAGCATACCCAATATGGTCAGAAATAATATGCAGATATGATATATTAACATATTTCATTGCTTCTTGATGGAGTCTAAATCACTTCCAATATAAATAAAACAAATTCATTCGATGTGGAATGTCATTTCTATTAATAATGGAGTTTATGTATCTGTCTGTCTGTCTTTCTGCCTGTCTGAAGCCAAAACTCCATCAGAGTAGTATTATTATTTACTAAGTCCGCCAGCTTCTTTATATACTACTACAAAAACCGCCGTAAACACTATGCGCATTTCTCAATTTACATAATTAATTGCTTTTCAACTTCTAATAAATTAGTATTCACAAATATACACTCATGATTGTTTTCTTTGGATTTCCACATGTATTGACGCTATTTTGCTCGCTAATAATCTTACTTATAAATTATAATTATTTCTTTTATTATTATATATATATATATATATATGAAATGAGTTACGTAGTTATTTTATCTACGTCTAACTGATTGAACAGCGTGCGTTAATCCATTGAACGGGCGCGTTATTTCAAATGTAAACAAAACGCTGGCATTCACCGTGTTACTTTTACTGATTTTTTTTATTACAACGTTCTGAGTTTGTTTATTTTCTTAATCTTATTAGCCATTATGTTTTAAAACACAAATTTATTGAATCAAATTGTTTAATTAAAATAATAATTGATTTTAAAATTACTATTTAAAAACACACACACATTATAACGAATTTAGTTTAGGTAAACTTTTTTTTTTCGATAGCATTTACAAAACTATTCGTGTTTACTGCATTTGATTTTTAATAGTTTTATTTTAGGTACACCTTTTCCGATTTAAAAAACTTCCAATATTATAATTTTTTCACAACCTTAACAATGTTTAAGATTTAGTTTTTTACCTTTTACGCTGTTAAGCTTTTATTTATAAACTGTTTTTATTATTCCGTGTTCTATTTATTAAAATAAAAGATGTGATTTTATTTTATTTTCTGTCAACAAAAAAACTAACACATTGTACTGGAAAAATATATAACTGATTTTAGAATCAAATTGTTTAATTAAAAAAGGTAATTTAACAAACACACACACATTCTAATGAATTTAATTTAGGAAAACTTTCTTTCCGAAAGCATTTACTTAACTAATCATGTTCACTGTATTTGATTTTTTGGTGCTTTTTCACTGTAGGACCTGCGCTAACTTTAACCCCATCGTTAGGGTTAGTGTTTAGAGTTAGGGTTAGGGTCATGGTCAAAGTCAGTGCAGGCCCTACAGTAAAAGATTACCGAATTTTTAACTGTTTTATTATAGGTACACCTTTTTACCAATTTGAAAAATACTGTTCGCTGTATGTAGTTTTTTAAATTGTTGCTTTTAACAATTTTATTGAATCAAATTGTTTAATTAAAATAATAATTGATTTAAAAATTACTATGTAAAACACACACACACATTCTAGTGAATTTAATTTAGGTAAACTTCTTCTCGGGAGCATTTAAATAACTAATCGTGTTCGCTGTATTTGATTTTTTTACTGTTTTGTTTTTTTCTTTCTTTTCTTAACTAAAAATATTTCTATGTAAAATAAAAAATTTGAGGGGGGGGCCAAAAATTTGTTTTCCTTTTTTTTTTAAACTAACCATGTTTCTATTTATGGAGGAGGGTAAAACAAAAATCGGGGTGAAGTCGAAATTTTTTTTTTTTTTCAACTAAAAATATTCTTGATCATAAACAAAGAAAATCAATGCCTAACCACTCAAGAAATATGACTGGGGCTCCATCGGTTTATGCGTGAGCGTTCATTTCTGACGCGGCAGCCTAGCTAAAATATGCGACCGGAGGGAGCATATATTTGCTAGTTCAAATAACTGAACTTTGAAATTTGTCAAAATGTGAATGTGATTTTTTTTGTTGGTTAATTTAGTAACAAAAAAGGTTAAAGAATGTTTTAATAAAAAGGCTGAACTGTTCGCCAAGCAGTTCGCATTAAACTCTACCTTGGACTTCATAAACAAATAGGTAGTTTGTTTTTTTGTTTTTCTGAAAATATAAAATGTTGGTTATTTCCAAGATTTTTATGTTTTTGTGGCTTCCTGTTTAATCTTGAAACAAATACTGCGTCACATGACCTACGGATGACCAGAAATTAAAAATAAAATGTTTTTGTTATCATTTCTTGTTTATGTAAAAAAAATTATTATTATTATTGTTCACTCGAATAATAGTTTAATAATAATACATTTGTTAAATTATTTTTTGTTTAATGTAGTAAGAAACAAATAATATTTAGATTGAAAAAAAAACACATTTTATTAATAATGTAAGTATTTGAAATACATTTTAAAAACATATACTATAATAATAAAACATTTAATTGAATTAATTTTAACAAACAAATTATCAATCGAAAGTTCTCCTTTTTCCTAGTAGCTACTAATAAGACATTTTATTGAATTATTTTAACAAACAAATTATCAACCGAAAGTTTTTTTTCTTAATAACGTTACACTATAATAAGAAATTTTATTGAATTAATTTTAACAAACAAATTATCAAGCGAAAGTCTTTTTTTAATAGTCTTATGCTAAGACATTTTATTGAATTAATTTTAACAAACAAATTATCAAGCGAAAGTCTTTTTTTAATAGTGTTACGTTAATAAGACATTTTATTGAATTAATTTTAACAAACAAATTATCAAGCGAAAGTCTTTTTTTAATAGTGTTACGCTAATAAGACATTTTATTGAATTAATTTTAACAAACAAATTATCAAGCGAAAGTCTTTTTTTTTAATAGTGTTACGCTAAGACATTTTATTGAATTAATTTTAACAAACAAATTATCAAGCGAAAGTCTTTTTTTTAATAGTGTTACGCTAATAAGACATTTTATTGAATTAATTTTAACAAACAAATTATCAAGCGAAAGTCTTTTTTAATAGTGTTACGCTAATAAGACATTTTATTGAATTAATTTTAACAAACAAATTATCAAGCGAAAGTTTTTTCTTAATAACGTTACTTTTTATTACACTTCATAACATCTTCTAATCCCATATAAAATGTAAAAAACAAACCAACAAAAATCTTCGAATAAATCAGAAATGATAACAAAAATATTTTTTTTTAATTTCTGGTCATCCGTACGTCACGTGACGCAGTATTTGTTTCAAGATTAAACAGGAAGCCACAAAAACATAAAAATCTTGAAAATAACCAAAATGTTTTATTTTGGTATTGGTGCAGATTGGGACCAAAGCTGAACTGGACTTTAATCCTAACTGTAACGATAATCCTAATCTTAGTTTGGGTCTTAATCGGCACCAGCACATTTTTTTTTTTTAATAAGTAATCAAATATGTTATTTGTTTTTTTTTCGGAGAAAAATATAAACATTTTTTTTTAAAACATTGAAGTATGAATTTTTCTACCAATCTTGTCGGATCGCATATATTTAAAAAAAAAAAATGTATTTTTACTTTATATTTAATTTTCATTTAAAAAATTATTCCAGCAAGTTTTAATTATAAAGTTTTACAGGAAAAAGATTTGGACTTTTTAAACATTATGATCGTTTGTTGCAGAAGAGACAGTCTATTGATTGCGGCTTGCTGTTGTGAATTTGGAATAGCGGCATGCTGACTACGGGTCGCCCCTTCTGATACGCCTCCAGTAATTTCTTTATTTGTTATAATGTTTATAAAGCAGGGAAGTATTTTGTTTGTATACAAAACTATAAAGCTGGCTCATCGCGGACATTCTTAACAAACAAAAAGTCAATAAAAACAATCTTTATAAAATTGTATGGTAAAATAAAAATCAAGTAACTTACTTTTCTTCTTTCGAGAATTTTAATAATAAGAACAACAATAACAATTAACTAGAATAGAAACAAATAAGCTATAAGATTTGGTAATAAAGCGATTAGTTCCAAATTAAAAATGGCGACCAGCAAAAGCAGCCCCGCAGAAAATGATAACAAATAAAGTATCCACTATTGCGAATCGCTGTTTCTAAAATAAAGAAATCCCAATTATTTTAGGCCGCATAGCTTTGCGCGGAATTTTTATTTTCATAATTTATAAAAGAAAGTTTGAATTTTTTATTAGTTAATAATTGTGAGTTACTTTGTAATATAATTATATTTGGTTAATAATTAAACTATGTAGAAAATATTTTCCAAGTAAAAAAAATTCCAATGATAAAAAATGGATACTGGTACAGTTTTTGAACCGGACAAAAACCGAACTGTTTTTTTTAACACTAACCCGAACATAGCCCTAAACCAACCATAACATAACGGTAAACTAACACTAACCTAATCCTAAACTAACCATAAACTAACCTTAACATAACCGTAAACTAACACTAACCTAATACTAAGTAAACACTACCCTAATCCTAACCTAATCCTAACCTAACCCTAAACTAACCTTAACATAATCGAAAACTAACACTAACCTAATCCATAACCTAACCCTAAACTAACCCTAACATAACCGAAAATTAACACTAACCTATACCTTAGCTAACCGTAACCAACACTAAACTAACTCTAACATAACCGTAAGCTAACACTAAGCTAACCCTAACCTAACCCTAACATAACTGTAAACTAACACTTACATAATCCTAAGCTAACCATAAACTTACCCTAACATAGCCGTTAACTAACACTAACCTAATCCTAAGCTTACCATAACCTAACCCTAAACTAACACTAACATAACCGGAAACTTACACTAACCTAATGTTAATCTAACCCTAACCTAGTTGGTGTTTGTCTGGTTCAGAAGCTGTATCAGTACTAAAAAATGTTTGATTTGATTATTTGTTAAAAATATTTTCAAAATTAAAAAAAAATACAAAACAAAATTCCAATTTTTAAAAAAAGTGTAATTTTATTATTTGTTAATAATTAAACAAATTGTTGAGAAAAAAATTATTATTTGCCAAAATATAAATCCAGCTATTTCCGATTTCAGATATGTTGGCCATGATAAAGTGGATACTTTCTATTTTATCCATGAAAATGGTGGGAAAACAAGGATTAAAATCTAAATTATTTTATTTATTTAAAATATGTACTCTTTTAATGCATCATACTGCATTGATTAACTTAAATCAGGCAATCATATAACACCATTTTAAATTGAATTGACCAATACTGATTTCCAGAATTGCTTTAATTCAATTCAATAAAGTTAGCAAAAACTAAAACGAGCATGCTTCAGTAGGGAATGTAGGGAAAAGAGAGTAGAAATTTACACAAAAGAGGATACATTGGCCCAGCACTTGCCCAATTCGCTTTAAATTGCTACATTGTTTACACATTTACTACATTTCCTGGAATTCAATTCCAAGGACTAATTCAATTGAATTCGGTAGTAAAACAGTTACTTGTAATGCCCGCACAGACCTCTTTCTGGTGCAGGAGCCAATAGCCATTGTAGGGCAAAATGATATCACTGCATAAACGTCAGCACTCAAGGGAGAAAAGTTTAAGCTTCTCGAGTTGGCTTTGTAGGGCAGATCCTGTAGTCCCTATAGCCCCTGTACCATTCGAGTGGCAATTCATTGAACTGTCTCCAAATGCTAGATATCATGTATTAAATATTGAGCAGAAGTGTGGACACCATAATCTAACAGTGGTCTGATGAGGGAGACATAAAGTGAGAAAAATATTTCAGGAGTGAGTTGGTAGAAGTAGCTCAACTGATAAATACGGACCTCCTTGTTTTGTTTGTGGCCTGAATGTAATGCTAAGATGGCTTGAAGGACAATTCAACCAGAAGGCCAAGATCTTTTGTGTCACCGCCAAAAGTAAGAACCGAGTAGGAAGGAGATCCGACTGTAATATGACAAGATTTATTGACATTGAGGTATAAATACCATTCAATGAACAATTTCCAGGCATGTTGATATTGTCAATCTCATTCCTACAGGCCACTATTTTGATGTCATCTGCAAATAGGAGCAAGTTCCCACAAATTAATCCAGCATGTCTTTGATGTATAGTAGAAACAGAATGGGACCCAGTACGGAGCGTTGGGGAACACCACTGCATGCACCCAACTCAAACAACAGACTGTCACTTATCTGAACCCTATATGTATGATCACCAAGAAAGGATCTTACCCACTTTATAACCGATTTATGGAGGCCATAGGTGTTGTGCTTATAGAAGTAAGCAGTGATTGACAAAATCAAAGGCCTAGATGAAGTCCAGAAAGACAATGTCAGCAGTATCTCCATCATCCATTATGTTCATGATCCATTATTCGATCACAAATACAGTTTTAAGACACAAACGTTTTGGAATGAAACCATGTTGAGGTGGAGAGACGGCAACAATAGACGTAAGATGAGCTATGATTGCTCACTTGAGTAGAATTTCCTTTGATTTGGAGACAATGGATGTGAGGCTCACTGGTCTGTAATTCATTGGGTCTTCTTTGTCACCTTTATTAAAGATAAGGTAGATTGTGACCACCCTCCAATCAGTAGGACCAACTCCAGATAAAGATTAAAATGAGTTGCTAGAGGTTCATATAGTTTAAATGCAACAGCCCATAAAATTGCTGGGTGTCGGCCATCTGGACCTACCCCTTATTCACATCCAAGGATTAAAGCTGCTTCTCGACCTCGGCCGAAGTGACTCTTTAGTGTGTTTGTGTTTTATGTTTCGTTTTCAAGTTCTTAACTTTTGCGGAGAGAAAAGGGGACGAAATAGCTACTTGAATGATTGAGTGGTTTGGGTTGTGTCGGCTTTGTTGCAGTATCAAATGAGACCTATTCCAGCCTAAAATTCAAACTGGTGGTGGTTTGAATAAGAGTTATATTATTATTTAAGATATGCTATCCTGAACTTTAATCAGATTTGGGAGTTCTTATAGTTAATAAATGGCTTATTGAATCCTTTATCCGGATCATAGGGAGAGGGGAGTAAGGAGAGAAACAAAACTCATACATGGAACTTAATAGAGAGCTCAAAGGAATATGGATCATGAAGGAAGCGATAATTTTATAGAATCACTCCCGTTTCCAAGTGGTTGTTTTTGTTTTGTTTATGTGCAAGAAGTGTAAAACAATAGAGATGGATGAGAACCGAGATGTGGACAAAATATATCTGAATTTTGAAGCTATTAAAGTTGTCAAGAAGATTAGTTACCTTGGTGATACCATTGGAGCACAGGTTGGAGCAGGTGATAGTGTGATTGCAAGAATTAGGATGGGATGGGGTACGTTCAGTGAATTCTGGCATTACTAACCAGCAGAGCGTTACTACTGTCGACCAAAAAGAGAACCTATCAGGCATGTATATGCAATTTGATGATGTATGGAAATGAAACCTGGCCAGTTAGGGTTGAAGACATGCGTTGCATAGACAAACATTATATCAGAATGATATGATGGACATGTAATGTGAGTCTTAGACAGGCTTAGTGTTGATCACCTCAGAGGAATATTAAATCTGGACCTGGATATGTGTGTGGAACAGGAGATTTTAAGGTTATGGCCACTTTGAAAGAATGGATAAAAATTCTTAGAACAGTTAAGGAAGTAGGTCCAGTTTAGAGAGGAAGGCAAGGAAAATATGGGCTGAAGTGATAAAAATGAATTATAAATAAAAACCTGGGGCAGAGATAGGTTAGTTTCGAAGTCAATTTCATAAAGCCGTCTAACACATGCCAGCATGTAAAACGGACATTAAACCAAATATAATTCATTCATGTTGTATGAATAAAATGATTTTATTGTTGGCATTGGTTTCCCCGATATATTTCTAGTTAAAATTCTTTCTAGAAACACATCCGGTACCCAAAGGAAAGACCACATGAAGGTTGCCAACATCCTAAGAAATGAGAGGAAGTGATAAAAATGGACTTGAGAGAAAGAAGTATAAATAAAAACCTGGCAAAGATAGGTCAGTTTGGAAATCAATTTCATAAAAGGATCCAACGCACGCCAGCATATTAAACGAACGTTAAACGGACGTTAAACGGGTGTTAAACGGGTTCTGCTGCTGCTGCTGATGATGATGATGATTTGTATGTGCACGTGATTTTATAAGTAATTTGGTTTTGACATCCTATAACGTCAGAGAGAACGCCCCTGAAGACTTAACCCTAACCCTAGACACCGGAGTGATTCTATAAAAATACCAATGAAACTACTGTAGTATCAGTAGTAGTAGGACCACTAGGAACAGTTTTTCCTAAACACTGGAAAAAAGACTAATCTAAATTGAAATGAAAGGGAGGAGTGGCACCCTACAACGCACGGCACTGATGAAAACAGCTGAAATATTATGAAAAATCCTTAAGTGCGGAAACCAACTTACATAGCTCAGTGACACTGACAAATCACAGAAAAACTGAAATAGAATAACATTGCGAAAAGAAACATAGAACATTGAACAAAACTGAAACTGCCAATCCAGATGTGTGTAAAAAAATATAACATGTCCCCCCCCCCCCCCTCCCCCATAAACATTGGTACCAGAATTGGTCAGTGTGACAGAAAATTATCATGAAGGGTCAGGGAGGATGGAAAGAGTGAGGATTGAGACCACCATCTCAACCTCCACTAGAAAAGAATGGAGAGTACTGGAATTCTGGGGTGGCTTGTTGCCACTTAAATTCCAAAGAAACCTTACAGCTGGTATCAGCAAAAATGCTAAATAGCTGTTGTGAGAAAATGCAAAATTATTTGCAATCGTTGCTGAAAAAAAGTGGAAAGTACTAAAAATCTAAGACGACTTGTTGTCACTCAGACTCCATGGAAATCATCTATTGGTACATGAGAACGATCACTGGTAATGCTTTGTATGAGAACTCCAAGTGAGTAAATGATGATCATGACAACAATGATGGTAGAAGTTATGCTGTATTAGATGTGGTTACTTGACATTCTAAAGTGGTGGATTCTTAAGGGATGTAATTATTGGGATAACGTTATGGTTGCATCAATGAATATTTTTACTAACAAATTTAATTTTTGATATAAATATTTGAATAATAGTAAAAAAAACTCAAAAACAGACTAGACGATATTGGAATCAAAGGAGGATCGGAAGTATTGGAAATCTATAAAGAGTTGTCATGCAGATTCCATTGGTAACAGTGTGTGATCGCTAGTAATGACTAAAATGGTAAAACTAATTTTAAAATGACATTTAAAACATTTTTTATAATATAATTATGCGTTATTTAAAAAAACATCAATTCTGCTTTTACACTTTGCAGACGCTGTAATAGAGGTCAATATTTAAAATACTTTGTTAAATATTCATGAAGAAAAGAAATGGTAGATGAAATAAACAACACATCCAACTTTTAAATTGATCTTGTCAGATTGTTAAAGTCAAATCAAAATTGCTTCTAACTAGCCAATTTTAATTTGTTATTATTGTTCCTTGCTATTGGCAATATAATAACGTTCTTAGCTACAATTTCTTTTTAAAAATTACTCAGTCCAGCCCAAACGACTCCTTATATGAAATATTTTAAAATAATCACCGAAAATAATCAGCAAGAGAGACAACTGATTTGAAATTGAAAAATTTAATTAATAATATTAAGTTAAAAATGTGCAAACAAATAAAAATTTAATTTGTAAGTGACCTCGCCACATCCCGGGTCAATTAAGTACAGCTCGTGTTTAATAAAAAAAATTTAATTTGTAAGTGACCTCGCCACATCCCGGGTCAATTAAGTACAGCTCGTGTTTAATAAAAAAAATTTAATTTGTAAGTGACCTCGCCACATCCCGGGTCAATTAAGTACAGCTCGTGTTTAATAAAAAAAATTTAATTTGTAAGTGGCCTCGCCACATCCCGGGTCAATTAAGTACAGCTCGTGTTTAATAAAAAAAATTAATTTGTAAGTGACCTCGCCACATCCCGGGTCAATTAAGTACAGCTCGTGTTTAATAAAAAAAATTTAATTTGTAAGTGACCTCGCCACATCCCGGGTCAATTAAGTACAGCTCGTGTTTAATAAAAAAAATTTAATTTGTAAGTGACCTCGCCACATCCCGGGTCAATTAAGTACAGCTCGTGTTTAATAAAAAAAATTTAATTTGTAAGTGACCTCGCCACATCCCGGGTCAATTAAGTACAGCTCGTGTTTAATAAAAAAAATTTAATTTGTAAGTGACCTCGCCACATCCCGGGTCAATTAAGTACAGCTCGTGTTTAATAAAAAAAAATTAATTTGTAAGTGACCTCGCCACATCCCGGGTCAATTAAGTACAGCTCGTGTTTAATAAAAAAAAATTAATTTGTAAGTGACCTCGCCACATCCCGGGTCAATTAAGTACAGCTCGTGTTTAATAAAAAAAAATTAATTTGTAAGTGACCTCGCCACATCCCGGGTCAATTAAGTACAGCTCGTGTTTAATAAAAAAAAATTAATTTGTAAGTGACCTCGCCACATCCCGGGTCAATTAAGTACAGCTCGTGTTTAATAAAAAAAATTAATTTGTAAGTGACCTCGCCACATCCCGGGTCAATTAAGTACAGCTCGTGTTTAATAAAAAAAAATTAATTTGTAAGTGACCTCGCCACATCCCGGGTCAATTAAGTACAGCTCGTGTTTAATAAAAAAAATTTAATTTGTAAGTGACCTCGCCACATCCCGGATCAATTAAGTACAGCTCGTGTTTAATAAAAAAAATTTAATTTGTAAGTGACCTCGCCACATCCCGGGTCAATTAAGTACAGCTCGTGTTTAATAAAAAAAATTTAATTTGTAAGTGACCTCGCCACATCCCGGGTCAATTAAGTACAGCTCGTGTTTAATAAAAAAAATTAATTTGTAAGTGACCTCGCCACATCCCGGGTCAATTAAGTACAGCTCGTGTTTAATAAAAAAAAATTTAATTTGTAAGTGACCTCGCCACATCCCGGGTCAATTAAGTACAGCTCGTGTTTAATAAAAAAAATTTAATTTGTAAGTGACCTCGCCACATCCCGGGTCAATTAAGTACAGCTCGTGTTTAATAAAAAAAATTTCACTATGAATTGTTGAGACAAGAAAAGGTTTGAAAAATTACGATTAACTACTAGTAAAATAGTTAATCCTAATTTCTGAGTGACAAGAATGAGATGTGATTTGGTTGAAAGTTTCAAAATAGTTAATGACTTCTAGCAGTAACTCCCTTCTCAAACACAATTAACAACGCAATGGACATACTTAGGTCGCCTAATCAATCAAGAAGGGATAGAATAAAGGCTATTACACAAATGCGTATTCCTGAAAATGAAAAAGACATTCAGAAATTTCTAGTAATCACGAACTACTTGTGTAAGTTCATACCAAAATATTCAGAATTAACTACACAATTAAGAGACTTCCTATGTACAGTGGTCATTCAACAAACCTCATATAGAGGCAACAGAGAAGTTGAAACAAATGATAACAAGTGCACCAATTCTACAATTTTATGATCGAAATAGACAAATAAAAATCACCACTGATACAAGTAAAAAAGCTTAGGTGCAGTTCTTCAACAAAAACATGAAAAAACATGGTTACTGGTATCATATACGTCACGTTCGACACCTTCTGCAGAATATAATTATTGTCCGATTGAAGTGGAAACACTCAGCATAGTATTCACTTGTAATAAATTCCACCAATTCATTTATGGAAGACATTTCCTTATTGAAAATGATCATAAACCTTTAAGGCAGATTTTCAAAAAATCAATTACGAAAAGCTCCCCCCCCCCCCAAGAATACAGAGATTCTTATCAGCACTCCAGAAATATGAGATTGAAGTGACATATATTCCAGGCCATTAGTCAGTTATTGAGGATAAACTGTCACATGCATATCTAACGGATAATACACAAGAGGTATCAGATACAGAAATTGACAAATATATCCATATAATTTTCAGACAGTATCCGATGAGTGACCACAAACTTGACATATACAGGGAAGAAACAAGAAAAGACCCAACATTACAGATGCTAATGGAATATGCAACATCAAGTTGGCCAGAAAAAATAAAGATGTGACACCCTCAATTGCACCATACATGCCTATTCACAATGAGATTTATGTCGTGGAAGGACTAGTACTAAAAGTCACACGAATAATAGTCCCAAACTCTTTAAGAAAAGATACCCTACAAAAAAATACACACCGGACATTTAGGGTTAGCAAAATGCATTACAAGGGCAAAGGAAGCTATATATTGGACCAATATAAAAAATCAGATTAAAAAAATGATAACCACATTTACATGTTGCATGGACTATCGGAACCGATAATACAACATGAAAAACCCAAAACACTATGGACTAAAGTAGCAACAGATATATTTCATCTGTATAACAAGGTGTATCAAGTAATTATAGACTACACAACAAGATACTTTGATATCCACAAACAAGGCAATTGTGAATCACACACGGTGATTAACAAAATAAAGCATACTTTAGCCAGGCTGGGTATTCCTCAAATAGTAATTAGCGACAATGGACCTGAGTATGGATCATCAAAATTCAAGCAGTTTGCTAAAGAATAGGATCTCGATGAGTCTGAATTATCCACAAGCAAATGGACTTGCAGACAGAAATATTCAAACCATGAAAAATACACTAAAAAAGGCTTTTTAAAATAACCAGGACTCATACTTGGCAATGCTAACATTAAGAACCACTCTTCTAAAAGATAAGTCATCGTCCCCGGCTTAACACTTAATGAAAAGAACACTCCGAACAAACCTTCCTAACATCAAGCATAGTTTGAAACTACTGAAGAAGTGTCAAGCGGATAAAAATATGAACAAAAATAAAGAGTTACAAACCCTGAAGACAAACGACCTTGTCCATATAAGATTCCAAAGGAATTAGAACAGAAAAGGAAGGGTAATTAAGAAATTGAAAGAGCCTTGTTCATATCTAGTAAAAACACAAGAAGGAAATTGTTTACGACGCAATAGACGTAACTTGTTGAAGACAAATGAAAAGCAATCAAACATCAATTTGCAAGTCAGCAACGAGGAAAGGACTTTGTTTTGTAGTACTAATACACTTTTTTGTTAATTTTGAATGTTATTGTTTTCTTTTGTAGTACTAATACACTTGTGTTTTTATGTGAATTTTATTTTGTTGGGGTGCCATAATGGCTTTCCCAGATCTGACCCCTCTTACATTTAGGCTAGATCTGCCCTTGTAGGGGATTGGACGCTGGTGGTGGGGTCTTTCAGGCTTGGTTTGTCTTAAAATGATTCTACCTTTCATTCTGTTTTTATTATTCCTTCTACAAATTCACACAACACACTCCTTACTCTTTCCTATAGTAACATCAGAGGTCTTAGGTCAAATTTACCAGCTGCTCAATCTTTTCGCTTAAGCAACTCTGTTCACATTCTTGCCCTTTGTGAGACTAATCTTGATGATTCTATCAATGGTAACGATCTTTATGTGGATGGTTATTTGCCTCTTGTCCGCTTTGACTCTTCCACGCATTTGCATGGTTTTGCTCTTTTACTTTGTAGGGATCTCCCCATTGTACATGTTTCCAGTCTTATTTTGTACCGTTCCTATTCTGACAATTACTGCTCTGTTGTTGATACTATATCCAGGGGTATTGATAATACATTGCAACTTCATCCGTCAACCTCCATATCTGTTTTTGGTGACTTCAATGCTTATTATTCTGACTGGCTCCCTCACTCTAATCGTACAGATCTAGTTTATGAAATCTGTCTTAACTTTTTTCTGTCTCATGATTGTCCTAAATTGTCACCTTCCCCACATGCTTTCCTGATAATGACCTTCATCAATTATCCTTACTTGATTTTTTCCACTTCTGTTCTATTTCGATTAAAGAAGAAAAAATATTTTTATTATGTATTAAATAATTTCTCAAAGACAGAATTTTTTTAAAGGGAGGATATCCCCTGTCAACCAAGCAACAATCCTGTCAATTATCTGAAGCAATGCAATTGAACGATAGCCGATAGTCATTAGTAGTGACGTGCAGAGGAGGGGGACAGTGACCCCGGGCATCTAAATTTTTTTAGGTGGGGGGGGGGGCATATAATCATATTCAAGCTATCTCTTTTTCATTATATTTCTTAGTATTCCCCCTCTGCGTCCTGAGCAAGAGACTCTGGTTCAGCTGCGGACCTGACCAAATTGCTAATCATTCTTGAAAATTATCCTCAGGTTGAGTGAATAATATTGAGTAATCACCAAATATATCACATCAATCTGTATAGAATTAACAAGTTTTGGAAAAAAATATTTAGTCTTAGACGAATCTTTTACAACATTTAGTATTAGTTGATCGTTTACAATATTTTGTATGTAATAAATCGTTGACAATGTTTTATTTTGAATGAATCATTTACAATTATAGGTCTGGTATAAATCGTTTACATTTAAAATGTTGTATGTGTTGAATCGTGTAATTGTTTGTGTATTTCTTATGTACTAATAAGTCACGACTTATCAAGGCCCACAAGCCAATCGAGGATAAGGGTTAATGAGTTTGTATTGGTAACGATAGTTGAAAAGCTCGATATTCTGTTGTAGTCAGCTAGGAAGCACTCCCGTGTTATTGTATTTCATAGTTCTTGCTCATTGAAGTTCATTTCCTCTTCTCCTCTATTGGGTTCTTCTGATGCTGTTATTGATGTTGGGGTTGATTTTTCGGTGAAGTCTTCTATTGATCGTTCCTTCCATAGGAAGACGTTTAACTACAAGAAGGCTGATTCGGATGGGCTTCGCAGCTTCCTATGTGACGTTTCATCGCGAGCTTACTTTTGCATGTCTCTGAATGATGCTGCTAAGACGGTTTCTGATGGACATGGCTTGTGTGTTTTCATTCACGCCGTCGATCAGTCAACATTATAGGATTGGGATGCATGTCCATCCCATAAGATTACTGACTGGCTACTTGTTGGAATCTACAACTTCATTCCTCATCGTAAGTTTCAAACCAAACCTCATTCCTCTCCCTGGTGTGCTTCTGCGATTGTCCACCATAACCATTACTTTAATCAGACAATCCTACAAAAGAGCTAGCAATGCTGGCAAGAGAGGAATCTCTGAGGTTAGGTCTAGCTATTCTTAAAGGATTCGTCATTCTATCCCATCTCAAAAGGTTGGCTCTCATGATTCTTGGAGAATCTACAATAGTGTTATTAGGTGTTATCCCTCCTCTTTTTAATAGTCTTCAGGTTATATCCTCTTCTAAAGATAAGGCTGATATCTTTGTTCGTCTCTTTGATAACAATTCTTCTCTAGTGGTGTTCTTTCTTGATTTTCATTTCAAACCTGATCAGTCTCTTGATTCTGTCATCATCACTCCGAAGATGGTTGCTAGGGTTCTTTCTGATCTTGACCAGTCTAAGGCTACCGGTTTTGATTCAATTCCTGTTGCCGTTCTCAAAGATTGTGCTCTTGAACTTTCTACTATCTTCTGGAAATTCTTCAATCTCTCTTTGTCTCAGTCCTATTTTCCTTTCTTGTTGGAAAGAGTCTTTTGTTGTCCCTATCTTTAAAAATGCTGGTGATCGGTCTGACCCAACAAAGTATCATCCTGTTAGGTTCCTCTCTGTTATTAGCAAGAAATAAATGTTTAATATTTCCCACCCATCCCTTTTCTTAAAAAAATATTTCCCCATATTAAGAATCGAATTTGTGGTGCAAACCCAAACCACTCAGGTTTATTATCCATTTGTTTAAAGTGTGTGAAGGTCAGGCGAAAGTTAAAGAACCCGGTGTAGACCCGAATTTGTCCCTTCCATATTTTCTTATTTCTAGGGTCCTTGACTTAATTGATCCCAATTATCTCCCAGATAATATTATTCAGAAGATTAAAATCTATGATGATGGTACCACTGTAGCAGTCACCGATAGGGACTACTTTTGAATGCGTAATCACTGTCCCTGTGAGCTGGCTTGTCCAATCAAATCACAAGGCGCAGTAATATCGTTAGTTCCTTAAGGGACTACTTATGTTCCCTTAGGGTTCGAGAAAAAGAATAGACGACCTCCTGGCACCAGCTTGGACACATCGCAGAGAGCACCAGCGAGGAACGAGGAAACGCTTTCTCTCCTGCCGCTGTCGCTCACTCGACGACTACTACCATCTTCACCTGAAGAAATCCACGGGCAGCCTTAAAAACTCTTATATTCTTCCTCTTCCTCAGACAGACACTGTCCCACTCTATTCTACCTATACCAAATAAAACCCCTTGTTGTTATAGTTACAGAAATACTTTTCGTTGTTCCGTTTCTTTACGAGAAGATAAAAGGATAACCCCTTTCATCCTCTCATCATCTCCTTACACCACTATCTACTCTGGTGTTGCTTCTCACCCAGCTCCCTGGGATCAATTGAAATATGCAGCTGATCTTAAAATTGACCAGGTTCGGCTGTGGATTGGGGTAATAAATGGCTTGTTTCGTTTAATACTGTTAAGACTCAGCTCGTGTCTTTCAATCATTGGCATGTCCCTTTGTTTCTTGAGATTCTCATGGATAGCTCTGTTCCTGAGGAGAAATCAATTCTAAAACTTCTTCGTCTTTTTTTCTCATCAAATATTTTTTATAGTTCATATATTAGATCTATTGCTTTTTCTGCTTCTTGTAAAGTCGGTTCTCTTTCGATCCAAACACTTCCTCACACCTAAGGCTATTCTCTATCTCTATAAATCTACTATCAAACCTTGTATGGAGTCCTTTTGTCGTATTTGGGCTGGCGAATCTCTCTCCGATTTGAGGGTTCTTGATAAGGTTTAAAACGTATCTAATTTGATTGGTCCCACACTTTCTTCTCTGCACCCTCTCTCACACAGACATAATGTTGCTTGTCTCAGTCTTTTCTATAAATACAATTGACATGTGAAGGACTGAGTTTTAAAATGTTGGTAGCTGCTGAGATCCGATACGACTATCAGGAGGAGCTCTATACGTGGATGTCCCAACTCAGGAGAAAAGCTGAAAGCCCCCCCCCCCAAAAAAAAAAGTGAGTCCTTTGATAGCCATACAACAGCGAAATAAGGCAAAGAACTACAGAGAAGACAACAGACAGGAAATAGATTATGAATTATCTCCCCTTACTGTTAGGTAACCTTTTTGGGTGCTTATGCAGATGAGCGGACCATTAAAAAATTTAAAAAAATTATTTTTTTATAAAAACAATATTATATACTTATTCAGTGTTATCTTCTTACTCACTGTGCAAAAAAGTAGAAAAAATTATCCACTAGAACTTTAATTACAAGTATTTTTCCATTCTGTGTATCGTAACAGCGACTCGTTCACAGAGACGCCATGTTGTTTTTTATTATGATTTCGCAAGTTTCGAAATCTTCTTTCTTTAGAAACAAACTGAAGTCTCTGTTACGATATGCAGAATGGAAAATCACTTTTAATTAAAGTTCTAGTGGATACTTTTTTCTACTTTTTTGCACAGTGAGTAAGAAGATAACACTGAATAAGTATATAATATTGTTTTTATAAAAAAATAATTTTTAAAATAAGCACCCCTTTTTGTCGTGTTCTTTCTTTATTAAAAATCACATTTAGTTGTTTATATGCTACAAATGAACAATTAATGCCAAAAAGACGGTGAATCTTTTACAAAAAGACTGAATCTAAAAGTAAGTATAGCATCTCTTGAATTTCCTTGTTTAACTTAAATAATACTATTTAATTTTGATATTTTGTAAAATCTTTTGTTTTGATTTATTGGAAATTATTTTCAATGAAAAGGGTTTCGCCAGGGTTTCGTTGCTCCAAAACAATGTATTTATTTATTTTTTCGTAAAGAAAAAACAAACTCTTTTGCATTATTTTAGGTGTCTCACATATGGAACCTCATGATGTTGTTTGCCTAAATTAACTGTTAAATTCTGTTCAAACGGCGATTGATTTATGAGCATATTAAATTCCAAAAGCCAATTCAACTGCGTGCTTAGTGTTCTAGACCCTAAAATGCAAAATCCAAAACAGTAAATCATAGCCAGTTTAATTGACTACGCGAAAAACAAGTCGACCGATATAAGAAATATGGCCGACATTAGTAGAAAAAAATCACATTAAAAATCGGCTCTTTTGCATTTAGAGATTGTTGTCAAAATTTATTCTAACGCCGATAAAGTAAGATTAAAAAACAAAACAACATTAATAATAATATGCCCTTTATTAAACCGTAACCGTAAGTCAAGGTGACATTACATTCATTTTTATATTTTATTTTTTTGTTTGTTTATTTGTTTTCGTATTGCAAACTCGGACCTAGGGTTAGTGTTGGGGTTATTTTTTGCTGAAATTTTCTTTTTCTTTGAATATAGAACATTCTAGGTGTGAATATTTATTCAGAAAAAGAAATCGGTGCTTATCGGGCACATATGAAAAATTCATATCCAAATAAAACAAACAAACTATTGTTTATACTTACGTATCAAACAGAGATAAGTATCCTCACCAAAAATTAGGAGAAATTATCAATTAGAATGTTAATTAAAAATCAAAATCAGGTGTTCATATTTTGACGACCACCATTCATTTATTACTTGTTTATATGATAGACTGCGTTATGCTCCTTGTGGAAAATTCTTTCCACTCTTGAGGAGTAGGAGGAGTAGGAGAGATCGGAGTAGGTACAGCAGCAGCTGTTGCGAAACACTGTTTAATTCCGCTCCCAAAGTCTGTCTGGGATTTGATAACCTGGAGAGAGGGAAGGAGAGGCTCTTTAATAGACTAGTAACAGGAAATGCTTCCCCTTCACTTCCAGCCAAAAGGCAATAAAAACGAGGCCAGTAGTGACCTCGCTTTCAGTCAAGTAAACAAACCACTGATGCCTCTCCGATCGCTAAAAGTCTCGAGACAAGAAAGTTATTTCACTTGGTTTTTCGACACACTCCCAGAAACAAGAAGAGAAAAAAAACAAAAGAAATGAAATAATTGGGCGAGGACTCGGTAGAAGATTCTCTTCTCGTTCTTCCAGATAACTAGTTTAGAAAGGGGTGACAGTTACCAGTAAGTATTGCTGTAACCCTGGCAGGGAACAAACAGGTGCTAGGCCATCGTCATAGGCCACCTGGAAGTGACAGTGGTTCAGGGTACCCTCATTCCGTCCCTTAGTCGGGGCTCCACTGTCGGTTGCAGTTTCCTGTCATACCTAGGACCAACATTTTTATGCAGGAAGCAGGCTGGGCCTACCTCGCCGCCTCTTCCGTGGGGCACATTCAGGACAGTACCACTTCCGCCTATCTGGAGGGGGCACCTCCACTCCCACGCACCCGAAGTGGAACCACTCATCGCATAGGTCGCAACCTATCATGTTTAGGTCTCCCTGAGGGGTGTTGCACACTGGACAGAGCCAAACGTCGTCTCCTGCAGGGGGCTCCAGACTCTCTCCTGCAGGAGTCCCAGGAGAAAGGTGTGGGACAATAACAGTATCCTCCTCGATGTCGGGTGACAAGGAGAGCTCCAATGGATATAGATGTTTCAGGGAGTGGACTTGGACAGGCCCATCACCTTGTCTTACTCGGGCCGACCGGATGACACCGTCATCTTCAAATAACTCTAAAATAGTCCCTAGGATCCAAAAAGGTCTAGGTTTGAGGGGGCTCTTGACAAGGACCACGTCATTGACCTTTAAACGGTTTCTGAAGGGCACCTGGGATCGTCAGCGAGATTTCTCTCTGAGGCTGAGGAGGTATTCAGGGTACCACTCACGTTGAAACTCATTCAGCCATTTGTTCCGCAGTTTCATAGAGTTTATCAACCTTCTCCGGCCGGGAGGAAAAGATGAAGAACGGTCACCTCCCTCCAGGCGCAACAACAATCCGGGATTTTCGTTTTGACTTAGGAACATGTTAGGGGTGATGGCTTCCAATTCCCTGTTCCCCGCTTCACGTTAGGTCAAGGGTCAGTTGTTAACCGCTCTCTGGATGTCTGAAACGATAGTCAGGAGGGAAAAGTAAGTGACATTACTCCTGCCGATGACCTTGTAGAGGCAAGTTTTGATTGTTTGGATGCATCTCTCCCAGGCACCCCCGAACCAGGGAGAGAAGAAGGGAATCGTGTTCAATTTTATATGGCACGTATCAAATTTTTCTCTATAATCACGGTACAAGAGGAGACGGTTGAACAACTTGCCACTGCCCAAGAAGGTTTTGGCGTTGTCACAATGTAAGGCAGATGGAACACCGTAGACATTGGTAAACCGGACCAAGGCCTGGAAAATTGACAAAATGCTCATGTCTGGCACCACTTCAATGTGTACTGCTCGGACGCTCAGGCAGGTGAACAGTAGCAAATACATTTTTCTCTCAGAGTTTCCCTCCTTGACCCAAATGTGCCCTGTAAAGTCGATCCCAGTGTTCATATAGGGTATCTCGAACTTCACTTGTGAGGCGGGTAGACTGGCAACATTAGGGGGCAATACTGGGCTCGCATTGAACCTTCGACATAGGGTGCAGGTCGCCACAGCCTTCCTGACAGCTTGTCTTCCTTGGGGAATCCAATATCCTCTGCGCCTCAGTTCATTGAGAGTAGACCCAAATCCCAAGTGCGAGCATTTGGAGTGACAATCCAGTATTATTAGTTCCAGGATGTGGTGGTTCTTGGCTATCAAAATGGGATTCTTTACGTCATATTCCAGATGGGGGAACTTATCGATTCTTCCGCTGGAACGGATCAGCCCGTCTTGATCGAGGAACAGGTCGAGAGCCTGGACCAGTCGAGGCGTGGACTTCCCGAGAGGGTCCCGAAGAAACTCAAGCTCTTCAGAGAAGGCCTGACGCTGTAATAGTCTCATCAAAAACATGAGGCAAGGCAGTTCTCGAGCTGGCCAGTGTGCTCCCATGCCGGTCAACCATGCTGGTCCATGGCACCAAAACCTGAGGTGGGACTTGAACACCTTCAATGTCAATCCTCTAGTGACGAGATCCGTAGGGTTTTGAGCGGTCTCAATATATCTGAAATAGGGTTTTAGGCTAAACTGAGTCTCCAATTCCTCACTCAGTTGAAGAACGTCGTGCAGTCTATTCCGAGCAAAGATGTTCTTACTGGCCATAGACCAGGAAAGAATCCAGGACAATACCACCTGGGCATCCGTGGCTATGTGTAGTCTAGATGGTACAAAACCCTTGCAACCGTTCAAGATGACTGGTAAACACTTGAGAGCCAGATACACAGCCATTAGCTCCAGGGTAGGAAGGCTTCTGTTCTTGATGGGAGCAACCTTAGCCTTAGTGAAGACTAATTCAGAACTATTGTCCTGTACGATGTAAACAGCAAACCCATAGGCCTCTGCTGAGGCATCGCAAAACACAAACAACTCTCCAGGTTGGCCCGGTCTGAATGTCCGACGATTAAATTGAAGGAGACCCAAGCCAACAAGGTCCCCTGCAAGGCTTCTCCACCATGACTGGAACTCCTTCGGGATCTGCTCATCCCAGCCCAATCTTTTCCTCTATAGTTCTCCAACGAGAAAGCAGAAAGAATGTGTCTCTTGGTACTGGCCTCAGCATTGGGTTCAACAGAGGCAACACGGATTTTCTCCAAGGTGGGGCTGTAACGATAGCCCAACACCTTCTCCCATTCCTCGCCGTGTGTACTCAAGGTACCATCCAGGTGCATTCTGTCGCTGAGGTCGGGACAATTGATGTTGCATGACTGCAGCTCAAACCCACCCTTCTGCAATCACTCTCTAGAAAGAGAATATAGATCCGTTAGCGTTGCAGGATCTTCTTCAGTTGTTACTAAATTGTCCACGTAAAAACACCCCTCCATCATGATCCGACATGGGTCACGTGGAAACTGGGCCGCATGGTATTTGAGAATGCAGCTCAGTATAAATAGGCTGGATACAAATCCAAATATGATGGTAGTGTACCTAAAGCAGCGCAGTCGGTCTCCATCTTTGAGGAAGAAGCAGAATCTGTTTTTGTCGGCCTCCAATCCCAGGCGAATCATTAAAAAGGCCTTCTTGATATCTGCCAAAAGCACACAATCATCAGTCCGGAAGGAGAGCAACAAGTTCAACATGTCTCCAGTCATGTTTACTCCGCCATAAGTAGCCTCGTTCAAGGAGATCAAATTGCCTGTCCTTAGGCTGCAGTTGAACACGGGGCGCAATTTAGTCGTGGAAGTGCGATCATTCTTACAAACGGGTCGGTGTGGGATCCAGGTGTACTTTTTGAAGAGTTGAGGAGGTACAAAGATCTCCTCAATAATCCCATCCTGCTCTTGCTGAAGGAATATTTTCAAATATTCCTGGTAAATTCCCTTTCTTTCCAAATTGCGGGTCACGCGATCCAAAATGCGCAGGGATACTGCATGGTAAGATGGGACCTGGGCCAATTTGTCTTCATGCCAGGGCAACTCAACGTAATATCTAGAGTCCCTCAGGACGACAGATTCCTGAAACTGCCTGATTTTTTCCTGGTCATACTCGGAAAATCCCTCCTGCTCGGGGAGTTCCAAGGACTCCACGTTGAACATCAGTTCCAACCCCCGTTCGACTTGGCTGTCAGGGAAGAAATCGCCAAGGGGGTCTACATAGGTGCTTTCTGATTCCAATACAAAGCAAAGATGGGAGGACTTAACAGGGTCAGTCTGGTTGAGAACACGGTGGAAGGGAAGACGAGTATCGCTGCGAGTTGATGATTGGGCGGTCGAGTAGAAAGACTCCACCTTATCAAAGGGAATAAGTCCTGTAGGTACTGCAAAGCACCAACCCTGCAGGCAGGGTACCAACTGTAAGGCGCCCAAGTGTCGGATCAGATCGAGTCTCAGAATCCCCTTGATTGATATGTGTTCGGTATCTCGAGCAAACTGTCCGGCGAGCGAGTATTTGGCCCCCTGGAAATCCTCCAATAGGGAATTCAGGTGAGGGATGTTGACTGACAGATCCAACGTATCATCCACCAGGATCGGGATTGACTGCATATGCCCCGTCCTCAAATCAGTCTGCAGGGTCACCTCCCTAAACCGCCTCTCGCATTCACCCAGCAAAGTAGAAAGCTTCAGGTCGCAGTCCAGACCAGACGACTCCAGGCATCCCAAAGGTTTCAGGACCTCACTGGACAGATAAGTGTGTCCGCTTCCCGTATCTAACAAGCAGTTGGCATGAACCACCCTTCCATTCTGACTGAACGCCACGCTCACAATGGGTGGTAGACTACAAGAAGTCCCACAGTCGGAAGCAACCTGAAACGAGGAATCTCTGCGAGAAAAGGAGGTTCTAGATTTCTGAGGGGTGCTCCTAAGGGCACCCCGATCAACCCTGAAGGGAGGCTCAGATACTTCACCTCCCCTAACCAATAATCGTTTGATGGCTTCACTAGTGCCCCTCAGAATGGATGACAATGGGGGCACCCTCTTCCCGGAAAGCAAAATCACCTCCCCCTTTAACTCCCTAGGAAACTTGGCAAAAAGTAACTTGGCCATGAGTTTGGCTCCAGCTGAAGAGTCGTCGGAGAAGTCGCAGGCGAAGGAGCTTCCTAATTCACTGAGAAGTGAGCCTGTCCTAGCTAAGAAGTTCTTAAGGTCTGAGTAAGACCGCTCGCGTTCGGGAAGGAAGTCAATAACATCCTGGAGTATTTGGTCAATGATCTCGTCTGTATCCAGATATTCGGTCTTAAGGATGTTGAGTGCCACCTGGTAGTTCCTGTTGGTCACGTTCAAGTGATTAACTAACAACAATGGTCTGTCGGTTAGTGAACACTTGAGGAAATTTAACCTTTCGGCATCATTAGCCATACCCGTCACGCAGTTTTCAAATCGAGACAGGAAATTCCAGAAGGCCATGTGGTCAGAGTCCAAGGCCAGACCGCTGAAGGTGGGTCCCACGATCTGAATTTGCGGAGGTTTCACTATAAAGGAGGACACCTGACTGCCTGATTTAGAAGCAGAAGCACATGGAGACAGTGTTTGGTCTGGGAAGGTGTCACAATCCACTGGAGTTAGGACAGAACCAATCTCCTCCAATTCTTTATGGAAATTTATTTGTTCGGACAACCATTCCTCCTCTATTTTCGCAGCCTCATTCTTGGAAGAGGTAGAGAGCTGCAGCTTGGTGATCTGTATCTCGATTTCCGTCATGTATTCCTGTATTTGGCCCTTCCATACCGAGAACACATGAGCGGTAATATCGTCTCTATGAGACATCCTTATCCTTCCTCGAATTTTTTCCTTCAGGAGAGACATCTGAGCGAGTAATTCCTCTTGGCGGTCCGCCATTTTATCGTAACAGGAGAAAAGATGGATAACACGGCCGATAGCTTGCAGTTGTTTCGCAAAATGTGGAAAATTCTTTCCACTCTTGAGGAGAAGGAGAAGTAGGAGAGATCGGAGTAGGTACAGCAGCAGCTGTTGCGAAATACTGCTTAATTCCGCTCCCAAAGTCTGTCTGGGATTTGATAACATGGAGAGAGGGAAGGAGAGGCTCTTTAATAGACTAGTAACAGGAAATGCCTCCCCTTCACTTCCGGCCAAAAGGCAATAAAAACGAGGCCAGTAGTGACCTCGCTTTCAGTCAAGTAAACAAACCACTGATGCCGCTCCGATCGCTAGAAGTCCCGAGACAAGTAAGTTATTTCACTTGGTTTTTCGACATCCTCGGACATCGCTCTAATCAACGGCGATCGGCAAAATACGATAATACTGATTTTTATTTTTAATTAAAATTCTACTCGATAATTTTTGCTAATTTTTGATGTAAATACCTTTTTTGCCTGATACATAAGTATATCAAAGAGTTTTCCGGTTAATTTATTTGGAACTGCGATGTTCACTTGTGTAACTGCGTTTTTCATATGTGCCCTCATATTTTCTAATCGAATCAATAATATCTAGTCGTTATAAATGTGTGTTTTGCTTTATTTTTTATTTTCAACAGCAAAAAAATAAAATAAGAATACGCTCTTTAAAAAAAATCAACCCTAATCGTAAGTTCGAGGTGGTATGTGCACAAGGCTTCCTTCATTCAGAATGAAATATTGATATTGTAGGTATGCGTAACAATGATTGTGGTTTATACGGACTATGTTTATTAAAAGGGGCTTATCGCATTGTTTTATTAGTTTCCGTGTCAATTTTGATTGTGTTTGAAACTTAATCTCTAAAAAGAAAAAATGTATATTTACGTGCGAAAGAAAATCGCGAATGAAAAATGTTATCAAGGCGGCTAAAAAATTAAAAAAATCAGTGAAAATTGAAATTTGAAGAAAGTACTTGTAAAAATCTCTTAAAAAATAAATATCAGTTTTCTGGAATTATTTTAGCGATAATTAGTCAATCAAATTCAGAATTAAAAAACAAATTACCTACTTTTTACTTCATTCATTTCGTATTAATCAGATTATTCTCGCATTGGCATTGGTCTCCCCGATAACTTTCTAGTTAAATTTCTTTTTATAAAGACATCGGGTACTTAAGGACCACGTGAAGGTTGCCACCATCTCTAAGTGGAAGTGGTACTGATGATTACACGTTTATGTGCAAAAGAAAAATATTATAATATCGTTGTAAAATTTCTGGTAAACTGTTAGCATAAAGATTACATAAAATATTGCTTGCAATCATATTATTTTTTGTAAAAATATTGGAAAATTTATAGAAGTGCACCTTTCGTATTTCGACCCCTAAAAAAAAAAAGTTTCTACTTTTTTGGGCAAATTACATATAAACAGCCTCAACAAATATCCGCTATGAAAAAAAATTATGAAATTTTTTTATTATTTTAGATTTTAGGAGGGGGTCACTTTCCTATATAAGTTATACGTAAAGTGAGCACGTATTTCTTGGCCACCGAATCTCACCACTCGTGTTCCGACCCCTAAAAAATAAAAGTTTCTACTTTTTGGGGCAAATTACATATAAACAGCCTCAACAAATATCCGCTATGAAAAAAAATTATGAAATTTTTTTATTATTTTAGATGTTAGGAGGGGGGTGTCACTTTCCTATAATAAGTTATACGTAAAGTGAGCACGCATTTCTTGGCCACGCGCGCGGATATTTGTTGAGGCTGTTTACATGTAATTTGCCCAAAAAAGTAGAAACTTTTTTTTTTTAGGGGTCGAAATACGAGTGGTGAGATTCGGTGGCCAAGAAATGCGTGCTCACTTTACGTATAACTTATATAGGAAAGTGATCCCCCACCCCTCCTAACATCTAAAATAATAAAAGATTTCATTTTTTGTTCATAGTGGATATTTGTTATGGCTGTTTACATGTAATTTGCCAAAAAAAAGTAGAAACTTTTTTTTTTAGGGGTCGAAATACGAGAGGTGAGATTCGGTGACCAAGAAATGGGTGCTCACTTTACGTATAACTTATATAGGAAAGTGACCCCCTCTCCTAAAATCGAAAATAAAAAAAAATTTTCATAATTTTTTTTCATAGCGGATATTTGTTGAGGCTGTTTACATGTAATTTGCCCAAAAAAGTAGATACTTTTTTTTTTTAGGGGTCGAAATATGAAAGGTGCACTTCTATAAATTTACCAAAATATTGAATAAACAATGCTTTATTCAATCGTCAATTCGAGATTTTTTCGAGTTATATTGATTTTATTAAACTGAATTTAGGGGCTTTTTCGTAATCTTTAAGAAATATAAAAGAAATTAATTGTTAACATCTACAGTGCTTTATTTTCATAAAAAAATTAAACAATAATATGTTTTTAGTGCTTTAAGATATAACTAGTAACAGTGTTTTTTTTTGTTTACACGTAATAATACATTTTTACTAAGATTAACAAAAAATAATGTATTTATTATATTCCGTGATCGTTAATTAATGAATACTAAAAATTTCATTCAAATTGTTTGATTTCCTGAATTCTGGTGAATTTTTAAGTGAATGGAGCGGTCAAAATGTTTTTACATTTTGGGGATCGGTAGGGACCTCCCATTGGTTGTGAACTATTTATCCCCCCCCCCCCCTATATGTAACACGATGTAACTTTAATTTAGATTAAGATTATCAACAAAACTTTTTTACCATTCAAAAGAGGATACATAAAATAAACTGCTGATGATTTTTTAGAATTTTTTCCAGCATACGAAACTCATGAAAATGTGAAGTTAAAATGTTGTTTACTTTTTTTACGTGATAAAATAACGTTCTTATGTATAAGCATTTCTGCGCGCTCTGATAGGCATATTTTTAATAAATCTCGCATAAATCAAGTTATGGCCAGATCTTCACGAAATTTTCAATACTTATTCACTATAGGACTAATTTATCTTTAAAATGCTGTTTTCCTAAAATATATTAGGGAAAATATTTTTTCTACGTGACCCCCCCCCCCCCCTATTTCATTTTATGAAATATTGAACGAAATATATTCAGGTCCGGCGGTTTTTTTTTTCTTATATAAAACTAAAGTGTTTTAAAAAACACATTGGATTAATTTTATTAAATTTTACGTCCACATATTTAGTAAACTGGTCCGTGAATGCACAAATAAAAAGTGGAAATAAAAGCAATATTATTGTTTTGAATTTTTTTTTACCTTTTCTCAATAAAATATATTGTGATTTATTGAAATGCCCCCCAAAAAAAGTTTTACGAAATAATTTTTATTTTCAGAGACATTTATTCATTTGATCGAGTTTATCGGTTAGTCAAAATGTTTAAAAACATTTTTGAAAATATGTGTTCTAAATTTTTCAAAATATTTTAATATAATATAGCCCGAAGTATTAGGAATCGTAAAAGACCAAAGTTGTATACGACCTGAGGTCGTATACAACTTTGTATACATCGACCTCATATATACTTGGAAAAAAGTCCTTCATTTGCTAGAAGTAAGAAAGCCTTTTTCGCCGTAGCTCGTTTTCGCCGCAACTATGGAACGCAATACTAGCCGTAATTAACGCGGTTCATTTTTAGAGTGAAATTGACGCACGCTAATTAATTTGTAGAGCTAAGCTCATTCTAAAAAAAAACGTTAACAAAAGTAAGTATCAATTATATTTATTATTATTATTATTATTATTATTATTATTATTATTATTATTATTATTATTGTTATTGTTATTGTTATTATTATTATTATTTTAATATTATTATATATTTATAATACTTTTTATCATTTTTCTTTTTTCAAATTAAAATGTTTATCCATTCAGAATTTTTTTTCGAAATTTCGAAATAAAAACTTATTTTTACTTTGAATTTTTATTATTCAATGGACGAATATTTTTAATCATTAACAAACCACAATACTTTCTCCATTTTCATTTTCAGTTTAATTTTTATTATATAAAATTTAACCCAAATTTAAGTCAAATGCTAACAAAACAAAATAGATCAAATCGTTACTTGCAGTAGTATTTTAAAATTAAACGTGACTGGGGAATCTTATACTATTGTAAACAGAACAAGAGCGGGCTTAACAAATAAATGTGTAACAAATACTAGTTTAAGCAGGTAAGTTATTTACGCAATTGAAATAAAAAAAAAAATTAATAAATCTGTCTAAAAAATGTGCAACTCAAGGAAAATGTAAAAAAAAACCGTTAATTTTGTCTACAACATAATGAAAGTAATTAATTCGATCACTTTTGGACATCCATAGGTACATAACATCTCGCAATGTCGCACATGATAATGCTAATTTTTTGTGTAAACAAGACATCCAGCCGTAGAAAAAGAAAATTTCGTATTTGTATCGAAAGATAAAGAAGGGTTTCTTTCCCAAATAGATAATTTAATCTTTAAATAAACTATTTTACTTTAAAACAACTTCCTATAAGTATAACTTTATTTTAGGGAGATTTTTAAAAACACTACATGGAACGCGAATGTATGAATTTCTTAAAGAAAGCAGAACCCGGTGACGTCAGCGATTCTGTGACTGCGATTGGAGGTCCCTAGGGATCGGCCATTCATTTTGCACGTACCTATGATATTAAAATATCACGAATCTGATTAACTTTACTTTATTATATAAAATAGATATATAATATATTTATAACATATATCTATATCTGTGCATGTATCTGTATATGCATGTATACATACACACACACAGATACACACACACACACACACACACACATATATATATATATATATATATATATATATATATATATATATATATATATATATAATAATAAATATCTAAGGTTTAATCTAAAGACTATGAAGTTGATTTTAATAATAACTCTTCCATTAGATTATCTTCCCCTGTGTGTCGGTATAGGTATTATAAGCAAAAGAATATTAGATAGAATATTACCAAATAGATAAACAAAGACTCAACATAAATTGTGGTCATCATCTCATGAAGTCATAATTTGGTTTGAGAGCTTACTGATCACAAATAGAGGTATATTTATTAGGTTTAACATTATCTGTTGATAGATAGAGCTCTTACTATGGCTGAAAATGAAACCAGTATACATAACTTAGAAATAAATATTATTAGACTAGCCTAAATATCATTAATCTCATATAACAATAAATTATGAACTAGAAAGAATAGGGAGGACAATTTTGATATCACTATAGGATCCCCTGATCCGTCACAGGTGATTGACTTGGTAGGACTTTATATTTTAAAGGAAATACATAGGGACACATCGGAATTTGTGGGCAGATTACATAGAGATGATGTTTGTTTTTTGTAAACTCCACTGAGAGAAATCTAGATAGAAAAATTGCTGCATGAATTTTTGAACAAATTCGATTTAAAAATATCTATAGATATAAAATATAGTAATGTTTTTGGACATCATGTTAAATTAAGTTATGTACCCTACCATAAATCAAACCATATGCTGTACTATATAGATAATAGCTATAACCACCCACCACTTGTTAAAAATCAATAGTCCCTACCATAGAATAGCAAAACTGTCTAAAAATTAAGAACTATTCTATAAAAATAAACACTAATGCAATGGGATTAATAAAGCAGAAGGACATACAATTTGGTTCTATATAATAAAGTCTTGGGTCAAAGCAAAAATAGAGTTAGAGGGATAAACACTGGAAATGGAATAGCAAAAATCTAGATCTAGTGGATTATCCACTTGGTTGCGATAACACCAATGGTAAGAAAAATAGATGTAGCACTATTTGGTTCAACCCCCCTTATAGCAAACATTCTCACCGACATCACAAATATTTTTTATGGTATTATTAAAAAGATTTCAACGAGGAAGTGGAATAGGTAAATTCATAAATAAAAAATATTGTTAAATTATCTTTTCAAACTTCTAAAAATCTGGCTTCTCCATCATCGATTATAACAGTGCAAAAATACAACAAGCAACTAGAGGGGCAAATGCACACACTCCTAACACCGTCACCAGTGAATCTGAGTCACAGTGCAATTGTAGAAACGCCGATGATTGTCTTCTGTGAGGGAATTGCATGGTCTCAGGCATAGTATATAAATTTGACGTAGTGACAGGGAACAATATGCATACTTATGTCGGATCCACTGAAAGAAGCTTCAATGATAGATATAGAAATCATATGTACTCTTTTAAAATTAGGTTTAATCCAGGTTAGGGAACTAATTAGTAAGAAAACTCATTTTGGGTTGAAATGGTTCATATTGGGTAAAGGGAATAAATATATATCAAACAAAAGAAAAAGTGTAACTTATGCACCTTGAAATAATACCACATAATAACATCTATGGACGATCTGCTAAACATAAGGAATGGATATTCTACAAAATTGCCTACACCGAAATAGGTATATGCTATCTTACTGTAGGCCTTAGTAAAAGTTGTGGACACCAGTTAAAATTAAATAGCTTATTTGTTTAAATATAGTAACAATAATAAGTTTCATAAACTATGCACAATTATGCAAGCTTCCAAATAGTTAACCTAACTGCCCAATATGTCTAATAGAAAATAGTATTTCTGCAACCCGCTTTTATTATCTTAGAAACATGAGTGGTATAGCGAGAATATTATTTCATTGTATTACACTAACTGTAATTAATAGCCATGGAGGAATTGAAAACCTAAGCTACATCCTTTTATCGTCTAAGTTGAGTAATCAAGTCAATTCATAGAATCAAAAAAAACTTAAATTAACTGACACATCAGCATTGGTATCGGTGTTATTCATTTGGAGATTCCAGGCGATATTTATCAACATAGTAAACTTAGAGACTATCGCTATAGGGTAAAAACCCACCTCAGGCAATTGAAGTTATAGATTTTAGGGAGATAGGATAGTATGGGATTATCATGATGAATCTAGTAAATGATAGTCATACATGATGTTATATCGGTTTGATAATACGGAGGGAGAATTTACTTATACATGTTTTCTAATATAAATAACTGGCAATTTTAATTAGAAATTTATCTATTAAGAGTTGGATATAAATAGGCTTATGATCAAATCAGCTACAAATACCCAGCGAGACGCATAACTTATTATGAATATAGTTTTTTTTAAATGGTGAATTGATGGGTAGATAACTCTGGATTTTTTCAAATAAATTATGTCCTTTGGTTCTTGGTCTAGGAACTTAGTTTTTGAGTCATATTGCGATGATTTAATTATAGAAATTAAAATATATAAACATATAAAATAAATATCTATGAAAAAATATGATTGACTACAATTTTAGGTTTTATTTTCGCTAAAACAATAATACATAGTTAAACCATTTGTTTGATATGTTATAGGAGCATGTAGAGATGCAGTTACGAAAAAAATCTTTGTTACTTCGCGCCTATTATTGACGTTCGATGACATTAAATTCTAACCTTACTTCCGATTTAAGATTTAATGTTGAATTAAAATGTTTTAATCATTATTATTACGCTATAGGATTAACAATATTTTATCAACTAACATTTCAAACGGTTTTATAGAGAGTTTTTACATCGATGTTCTGTTTTGAATTGAAAGTTAGTCGAGATTAGCTCGACTGGTGTTTTGACATCTAAATGACGGCTTGAAAAATTTGTTTTATGTTTCGAGTGCAGCGTCTTTTATGGGGATATTCAATATATATGTCATCTTTTGCTGTGAATGTTTTCATGTCTTTTAACTTGGCGTTGTTTTATCAAGCCTTATTCTTAAGCTTTTTTCATCTTGCTTTCTTCTGTCTTGGATTAATGTTTTTCTATTACTCTGATGATCAGCGATGTTAAACTAAAGACTATATACTCTTAACTAAACTTTGAAATGGAAAAAAAAGAATTGGAAAAAATATATAAATTTTGATTGTAAGATGATATTAAAAAAATACAGTTATTCGTCGAAATCAGAAAATAAGGCAATGTAAAAAATAAATAAATAAAACTTAATAGTCGTTGATTATTTTTTCCTTTGGTCATTGGAATGCAACAAATATATATATATATATATATTTGTTGGGTCTGTTCACGCCTGACATACATAAAAAAGAAAAGAAAACTTTTTACTTTATTATTCTTGATTTTCATAATAGACCTCCCTGATGCAATTACGTACAAGATGGGTATATCTGTTGATGAAACCATGCTCTATTCTTGATACACACATATCCAAGGCAATGACTGGATCCTTCGAAAATGACCCCAGTCCGTAGTATCATAGAATGGGGTTAAAAATGGATTGTTACATTTAATGCTCCCAAGACAAAACTCATTTCCTTTAATAGTTATAAGAAACCTTTTTAACCACCGATTGTCATGGCTAATAGCACCATACCTGAGAGTCCAACATTCAAACTCCCCGGCCTAAGATTAACTGGAACAAATACATAGAATATATTGCCAAGTCTGCTGCAAAGAAGGTGGTCTTCCTCGACCAGCCAATAAAACTTCTTTAACCTGCCAGTATCTCATATCTCTATAACGCCACTATTCACCCATGCATGGAGTATTGTTACCACATCTGGGCTGGTGCACCAACCACTAGTCTCTCCCTCTTAGACAGGGTCCAAAAAAGAGCCTCTAATCTGATAGGTCCCACACTGTCTACAAAGCTCCAACCCCTGTCCCATCACTGCAATGTTGCACCCCTCTACTTGCTTTACAAGTACTTCAATGGAATGTGCTCCAATGAACTAGCTGCACTTGTGCCCCCCTCAACATAAATACCCCCGATAAACTCAACAATCAGCAAAATCCGACTCTTTAACTGTAGAAATCTCTACATGCCAAACAGCTTTCTACTCTAATAGACTTTTCCCTCAAAATGCTTGCATTTGGAATTCCCTTCCTACTCATTCTTTCCTTAACTGTACAAACATGCAAAGATTTAATGTGAACAGACATCTCACTGCACAACTCCTCATTTAGCATGTTCCTATAAATATGACCCCTAATTTTACTAGCCCTTACGTCTCAGTGTAATTTACCTTGTTTGAGGTGAATACAAGTAAAAACAAAACAACTTTAAAATCATAGAAATGAAAAATAAGAAATGACATCTCGTTGCACCACTCTCCGTTTAGCATGCTGTTATACATATGAAAAGTGAAGGAACAAGAAATGACATCTCGTTGCACCACTCCCCGTTTAGCATGCTGTTATAAATATGAAAAGTGAAGGAACAAGAAATGACATCTCGTTGCACCACTCCCCGTTTAGCATGCTGTTATTAATATGAAAAATGAAGGAACAAGAAATGACATCTCGTTGCACCACTCTCCGTTTAGCATGCTGTTATAAATATGAAAAGTGAAGGAACAAGAAATGACGTGGTAACATGAAGTTCAGAGATTTCGGAGAAATAGTGCATGAATTTTTGACTAAATTTTAACGAAGATTATTTTTCTCATAAATAAATGAGGATCTATCTTACCATGTAGTTTCTTTTTTATTATTTCTATAATTTTAAAGTTATTAAATAAAAAGTTGTTTTTATTATGTACCCCTCATCCAAGTACTATAAATAAATTATTTTTCAGAACAACTATAAGTAATGCTGAGTGATTATGCTGGTCTACCCCAAATATCATTGTAAAATTGTTTTTATTGAGACTTTATTGGGTGTACCATGAGGCTCCCTTCTTCGTCAAGGAATGCTGATAAGTCTATAAGATATTGTTGTCCCAATCCTGAGTAGCCCTTTTTGGAAAGCAGCATTTTCCATACATAAAAACATCATATTCAAGTAAATACTAACTATTTCTTTCTTGCATAACCTCTATTTTGCCTTCTCTCTTTCTTTCTCTTTCTTCATCCTCGGTCAACTCACCTATTTCTCTATATTCTTCGCCCCACTTTCATTCATGAGCAAAGTTACAAACTACGAAAAAAATCAGCTGAATTTAAAGCAAGCTACAAATTTGAACAAAAACAAATCGATAATTCACTAACTCTATCTCAAAAATGAATTTGAGTTAAATGAAATATTTTCGAATATTTTCGAACACTTTGTAAAATGATAGACATTCAGTTTTATCGAAATAAAACTTTCTAATCGACCTTCTTCATGACGCTGGTCCTTGTTGACCCTCTGCATATGAATATTAAAGTATTTTAACAAAATTTAACATTACCTCCGAAGATGTAAGGTTTGTAAGTGTGTGTTGTGTAGTTGTATCTCTCTCTCTCTGTCCTTTGTCTCTCTCTTTGTTTATGTATTGTGTTTTACTCTTCACAGAGCTTGAAGAAATAAGCTTAATCTAATAGCAGTCAACAATTATTTAAGAAGATTACGAAATAGATAATTCATCAGCCAACCATTTTCTAACTCTGTCTCTTGCTATGGATAGTCAGTGAATTCGACGTAAATAAAATATTATTTTTGAATATTACTTAATTCTCTGTTAAAATTGAAAGTGATTCAAGCTTAATTGTAATCCGAATTTTTGGCCCCTCTCTTTCCTAATTTTAATCTTTGTATACCCTGAGCATATGTATATTAAAGTATTTTTACAATTTTAACTTCTTGAATTAACCCTATATCCGAAAATCTAAATGTTTAAATATATGTTGCATAGTTTCTGACTTCCTTCTATACACACACAGAAAATTTTCTTTTTCTTTATATAATAGATAAAGATTATGGCGAAAGAGCTGTTGACCATTTGGGAAATCAAAAATGTCTACAAAATGTTTTTCTTAAATAAATTTGTGCATAGAATGATGTCTTAATTTGTGAATTTTGATAATTTGTATTAACATTTGAAAACTATATCATGTTTATTTCTCTGTTTTTTTTACAGATAATCCAGTTAGGAAAGTACACATTTAACATATAAAATGATGGTGATTTCTAACTGAAATTACAGACAAATGAAAAACATTTAAGACTGGAATATTCAGAAACTTGTGGATGTAAAAAGGAAATAATATATTTTCGCTGCAATGCATCACATAAATATAAAAACAAAACAAATAATTCTAGTAAAAAGCATGTCTATGAATTTTTAACAAAATAATATTATACTCTTGCAGCACTATATATATATATATATATATATATATATTTACCCTGGAATCTTTTAAACATAAGGCAATATAATTTAAAATTGAAGAGAAACCATATTGTTGAGAAGTGTGTGCAATTTATATAAACACTCAGATTTGACTCAACAGATTCAAGCTATTATTATTATATTCCTGATAGGTTTTGTTGCTGAGAAATGAGAACGAAATACAATTTGGAGAAAAGTGGTATTTTTGTAGCATGTAGATGATGAGCTTTTAAAGAATTTTCATAAGCACTGATATATATAGTCTCCTTGCGTCTTAGAAGTTTATTTTCACAGATCAGAACACACATTCTGGTGAAATGTCAAAAATAAAGCAGATAGAAAAAAAGATTGGGAAGGCATTTTCTTGTGAGATATGTGGAAAAGCATTTTCGAATCAAGGAAATTTAAAACGACATGTCCGAACTCACACTGGAGAGAAGCCATATTCTTGTGAAGTATGTAGTATGTCGTTTACACAGAAAGCTCCATTAAAAATACATATGAGATTACACACTGGAGAGAAGCCATATTTATGTGAAGTGTGTAAGAATTCTTTCACAAGGATGTCAGGCTTGAAAATTCATCTGAGAATACACACTGGAGAGAAGCCATACGCTTGTAAAATATGTGGTAAATCATTTTCAGACAGTCGAGTTTTAAACGAACATATTCGTACACACACTGGAGAGAAGCCGTATTCCTGTGAAGTGTGTGGGACATCCTTTACACAGAAGTCACCTTTGAAAGATCATATGAGAATACACACTGGAGAGAAGCCGTATTCATGTCAAGTATGTGGGACGTCCTTTACACAGAAGTGGCCCTTGAAAAATCATATGAGAATACACACTGGAGAGAAGCCATATGCTTGTCAAGTATGTGAGACTTCTTTTACGCAGAAGTCGTTGATGAAAAGGCATATGAGAATACACACTGGAGAAAGGCCATATTCTTGTGAAGTCTGTGGGGCATCCTTTACACAAAAATCGCATATGAAAAATCATATGAGTGTACACACTGGAGAAAAGCCATATTTTTGTGAAATATGTGGTAAATCATTTTCGCAAAAAAATCATTTAAACAAACATATACAAAGTCACACTGAAGAGAAACAATTTCACTTGTAAAGTGTAAGTTACCCTTTTGAAGGAATCAATATTTAGTAATAGATATGAGAAAACATACTGAAGATATGGAAGTTATATGAAACGAGAGGGAGAGAGTAGCAACTCTAGTTGAATTCAGTGTACCTAATGATGCTGACTTAAACAGAGTTGAGACGGAGAAGATCACTAAATACCAAGGTCTTATGTTCGACATGAAAAGAAACGGGAAACTCAGGAATATCTAGCACATGGTAGGATGCCTCATACTGAGCGAAAAATAACACAAAATTGTAAAAAAAGGATAGATGCCATTTTCTTATAAAATGTGTGGTAGATTTATGAGAAATATTTCAATAAAACCAACTCTATATAAACATATACTGAAGACACACCATTTACTACACTTCATAGGGAATACATAGATACCCAGCTGACCCCGATGCAAAATCCTTAAAATTATAAGAAATGTAAACATTAATGCATACAAATATATTACTATTTTTATAAGCCTACTTATAAAATAATATATATTAGTTAAAGTATTTATTTCAAAAGTGCTTCATACAGCTTTAGCACAGCTAGAGGGTATAGCTTAGTAGAATTATAAAGTATACTTATGGTAAGTGAGCAATACAAAAACGTTTGGTTAACTCTTAGTTTGTCATTCTAATCGACAAATCCTTCAAAGAATGAAAGATACATATATGAGAAAAAATAGAAAAACGCAAGATGATTGGTTTGAAGAAGTTAAAATCTGAAATATGTTGTGTGTATAGGACTTGAAAGAATATTTTGATTTTATTTCATTTGTGGGGAATGTGCTGTAAAAAATGTTTGCTTTTTTTAATTTAAGTTTTGTTCGTTTAGCATTATTTTTCTGCATATTAAAGTAGATAAATTGTAGAAGCCATTACATTGTTTAATTTTGTTAGAGTTTATAATGACTGCTGATTCAAGAAATTTATTGTAAATAAATAGTACAGAAGACTATCACTTAGAACTGATTAATTCTTATATCTGTGGCAGCGCGGATAAGAACAATAGTCAAAAGACTTTAAATGATTACTCCAAATTATCAATCGTTATCTAAAAAATCCCGAAACAAAAAGATTGTAGTTCTTCACATCTTATCAAAGTTTTCTGGTGAAATATAATTTTGGGCTCATCTAAAAAATTGTTTATTTCTGTTCCAAAGTTGGAACTGATATCTTGTGTAAATGAGCACAAAGAAAGTGTTAGTAAAATTCCGCTCACCGTTAGTGTAAATGTGAGTACATAGGCTTTTCTAAAATGTGAAATGTTCCTAGTTACTTACCTCCACACAACGGCAAATTATGGCACAAAGTCAGTTTTTCATGTAGGGAAAATCGCCTGCTAAACACTCTTTATTGGTATAATCATAAGTAGAAGTGTGACGTGTCATTTGAAGTTGACAAAACATCACTATAACCCTTGCTTATCTATAAAATATTATTCTACACATTTGATTCCTGGTTCTGAAACGAAGTTCTCATATGGTTGGCTGTCAATGGCTTACTATCATTATCATATTCGGTTTAACGTACATTTTACATGTTGGCATATATTTGACGGCTTCTAGAAATTGACTTCGAAATTAACCAATTTCTGGCCATGTCTTTATGTATCCCTCTTACTCTCAAGTCCATTTTTATCACTTCCTCCTGTTTTCCTTCTAAACATACTCACTGAACTAATCCAAGAACTCTCATCCATTGAAATTACCTGTTCTGCACACGTCTTCCTATACTGTCCAGATTTAATCTTCAGATCGAAGCCTGTCTTAAAGGCTCACATTACATATCAATCGGATTATTCTCTTATCATTCCTCTCCATACAATGCATGTCCTCAACCGTCACTAGTCGAGTTTCAGTTCCATACATCATTACACCGTATACACGTACCTGATATACTCTTCACTTGTTCGACAGTGGTAACACTCTGCTGGTTAGTAATGTCAGAAGTTCCCTGAACTTATTCCATCCACTCCTGATACAAGTTCAGTGTACAGCAACTGCTGCAACTTTCCTTCTATCAGTAAATGTCAGCTTATACACACACACCACACACACACAGACACACTAGACAACCTATGACCAATTGCAGCACAACCACTACCACAATTTGTTTGTCGTTGATTTCATTTGAAAATTTATAAACTGTGATCTGTCAAGAAATCCTTTTTGAATACCTATAACTAACGAAAAGTATACCCGTCCCAGGATTGGTAAAATTAATCCTTCGACAGTTTTGTACCACTTTTATGTCCCCAGATTTAGATTTAAAGCAAGATATAATGATACTAAAATTCATGTCTAGACTCTTACCCATTCCAGAATGGATAAAATTGATTCTTCGAACAGAACATTTTTAATTAATTCCTTGAAATTATTTATTTGAACAGAACATTTTTTCACAACTTTTATGTTCCCTTACCATGAGTAAAATCAAGATATAATGATACTAAACGTCATGTATTGAATCCTTATTCCAATTTTAATCCAAATCCTTCGTATATGTGTGGCTTCTACCACGGGAAAATGTGACACAAGGTCGGGAAGTGGGGTTTGAAAAGCCAGCGCCTAAGAGAAAGAGCATTCTAACTTGCAGAAAATGCCTTGGTAGCCCCGTCAGCATTCCTCAGGCGATTAGCAATAAACTAACATTTTCTCAAAGAGGGAAGGTAAAGCCTGGGAAGGTTGTAGCGGTCGTAGTTACTACAATGGCAACAACAATAGTAGCAGTCACCATAACGATGTCTGGAATATTTGCTTGACTTGTAAGCTTGGTGCTGATTTGAGCAAACACTTAGTTTCGATTGGGATTTAACCAATCAGAGACAATCTTTTATGCGATCAGTGCACTGCTGGTTCCTGAAGGTTATTTAAGGGAATCCACCAGCACTAGTCGCTCTTGTTTTAGCCACGAAAATGTCCAGATTCCTAACTAACGTTGCTCAGTTAAACCACCAAACTTATCTCTATGCATGCAATATATATATATATATATATATATATATATATATATATATTGTTACAAATACGTGGTGGTTGAATCAAAATTAAGAAATAAAATGTATTCCATATACACATTTAACCAAAGCAAGTAAAATCTATTTTGTCCTGAATTTTTATATTTGTCCTTTGAACCCAAGCAAGTCATAGCAGTAGAAATGTTCTATACGATTGAAACTATGCCGCCAACTCATCCCTACCCTTGCACTCACAAGAAGCCAATCTTTGTATTCAATTAGCAACACCCCCGCCTCGAGCCTAACCAAGAAGATAATCAAACGACGCAGCAGGTCACAGTCAGGTCTTAAAACATTTACGAACGTGATTGACCTCGCCTTTTAACTCTTATTCAGATTAGTGACACACTCTCTCCCATCCGAACCCCTTAGACAAAGATAAATTAAACGACGGCAAAACACCTGGTGTGGTCTATTAACGTCAATTGGTACAGTGACCTCAAATCAGTGCAAGGTGTTATCGTCTGGCAACTAAAAAAAAACTCTTCACACACCCATCTACCCCGCCCACGCATATCAGCAGAGAACATATAACAAGCAAAGAGTAAACTGTTGCCAGTCGAGAAACCCATCAACCCCAGCATATGTGCTGTGAGTTATAGAAAAAGAAGAAAAAGGTGACACTGAGAAAGATCTTTACTCTATGACTGGGCGGATTGTCCCGCAATTTTTATTCTATGCTTATTTGCTGAAAACAAAGGCTTTTGAGATTGTTTCACCAAATCTGCCGTTGACTATAAACGTATTACATCGTCGTGAAGAAACGAATACACCCCCTGCAAGAAGATTGCATAGCGGGAAGTGAGACTTCGACGATCACATCCGCATATATGATTTCTGAACACTTTATCTTTGAATTCTGCAAACGACTTTGTCATCCAAAGATCAGTGTGGATCTTGGACAAGTGCGACTTATGACATTCCTGGATGAAAGTGTGCAATCCCGAGAAGCTACAAAATGGTATAAGAGGCATATAGGCAGAAGTTTTGGGGACGTAAAAAAGATGATAAAGAAATATATGTAAAATTCTTTTGTCAGAAAGAGACATATTTCGACAAGTGGTTTACAGTCAAGAGGGTGGAGGCAGACCATGATAGGCTGAAGCAGTTGATGCTGATAGAGAAGTTCCAGCTGTGTGTCCACGATGACCTCACTGTCTATCTAAACAAGAGACAGGTGGACACCGCATATGACATGGGCACCCTCGCTGACAAATATGCGTTGATGCACAAGTTGGGTAGGAACAAGCCAAACAACCCACTTGCTGACGGAAGCTGCACTGACTCCAGAATAGAGGCTAGCACTGGTCTGAGCATGAGGTCGGGTCTCCGAACGAACCAGAACCGACCGGGGAGCCCAAGAAACCAAGCCCATTTTCCGAAATATCGGTAAGTGGAGAGATGGAGGGTGTATTGTGTCGCTACTGCAGAAAAGCAGAACATGTAGCAAGGAAGACGAATATAAAAATATTACAAGACACTGGAGCGATCCAGTCCGTAGTATTATAGAAAGGAACGAAGAAAAAAGAAAGCACGAAGCTGAGAAAGATCCTGACTCTATGACTAGGCGGATTGTCCCGGAATTTTTCTTCTAAACAAGCTTTTGAAGTTGTTTCACCAAATCTGTCGTTGACTATACACTATAAACCTAACACATCGTGAAGAAAAAAATACACCCCATGCGAGAAAATTGCATAGCTCCAAGGCTTCCACGATCACATATGACTTCTGGACACTTGACCATTGAATACTGCAAACGACTTTTCCATTGAAAGATCAGTGTGGATCTTGGAAAAGTGTGACTTATAACATTCATGGAGCATTGAACACTGAAACTCCCATGGGGAGTCTTGTATCAAACTTCCACATTCTGTGAATGAGTAACCCTTTTTCTTCCGTGATTTGTTGTAGGAAAATATTTTGTTCATAGATTTTGCCCGCTATGAGTTAGCATTAAACACTATTCCATCTTCCTTTGAAATAGTACTTTGCTTTTCTTGTTATTTGTTAAAACCCTTCTCTTAAGATTTTATAAAGAAATATGCCTCTTTCATCTGTTCATTATTCTTCCTGGTTTCCTATGTGAATTGGAGAATCCCCTTACCTTGATATTCTGTTGATAATATTGGGACAAAACAGCTACGTGCGCCTTCCGGACACTTTTATCATTTTTTTAATGTTTATCATTATAACTCAAATTTGTTACCACTTGTTTAATATGTGCTGTTGTTAATTTATATATATATATATATATGTATGTGTATATATATGTATTTATATGTGTATAAATAGCTGTATATGTACATACATATGTATGTGTATATATATGTATTTATATGTGTATATAAAGCTGTATATGTATATATATATAAATATATGCATTTGTATATATATATATATGTGTATGTATACATATGTATAGGTATATATATGTGTACATCCATGTGTATATATATGTGTATGTATATATATATATATATATATATATATATATATATATATATGTACATCCATGTGTATATATAATATATATATATATATATATATATATATATATATACCAGTCTACAAGGTAAGCTGTTTCTTCTAAACAACAATATCGTCTGTCATCAGATCGCTTCATAGCGAGTTTCTGCTACTGTTCCGGTAGCTAGTTTCATTCTTAGATAAGAAATAGCAGCCATAATAGAAATTTAAAAATCCACTGAAAAATCTCATCATTGATCGACGCACTGCACCACTGGTACAGCCGGGGCGACATAACTATTCACCTATGGATTCAGGCGAACTGCCTGGGCCCATGACTACCATTCACCACTGGCATCATATTTGTTGGGTGGATCTTAGACAAGTCTTCTGCCACCATCAGCTATCTATTTACAATCACCTGGTAGCTCCTCATCCTAACCACACCCACCCGAGCCGCCATTAATGTCTTCACACCATCACACAGTGGGCTATGGGGTGTTTTTTGGTGAAAATAAGTTATTCAAATGGAAAATCCATTAAGATATTGCAAAACTAAATACAATTTCCAGTATTTTGTTACAAAATTAAGGTCAGGATATCTCCATGCATTAAAAAAAAATGTACATTTGACATCACAGAAATTGACTAAAACCATTTTTGTTCCTGTTGAATTGGTTTGTACATTCTATCAACCTCAAATATATTATCTATTTTCTCAGTTTCTATTCTGTTTGAGGAAGTTTGAAGGCAAAGATTTGTTAAATTTCACCAAAAGATGCCTATTTTTGCCTAAATTTAGCCAAGAAAAATCATATTTAGCGCTAAATATATCTCAAATACTATACTCCATATACCAAACGATAGCTTTAAAAAATAATGTTTATATGCTTTTCGAATTACTAGGGGTTTGGTATGTGGACTAGCCCGGTTTTCAAGCTATTAAATGACTAAGTAACAGTTGACATAGATTCATTTATGTCCCTTAAAATCTTGGAAGTTATTTATGATCATATGTATGAATTTTAAAGCTGTTTATCAGTCCAAATGAATCAATAGTTATGTTGTAAATCTAAAAGGGGAGTTTACATTGTAACATTGCTATATCGTTGAGTATTTGATCAAAATAACTTATTTTTATGAGAGTAACTCTCATAATTTGATGTCAATATGCATCAGATAATTGAAAGGAAAAGTTATATCTGACACAAATACTATTTCTGAGTCTCTATAATTCACCTAAGATTTAGATTCATCCACTAGTATTACTGTTCTTGCACATAGCTGGTATTAACCCATGCCCGGCTGATACAGCAAATATAAGGACTTGGAGGTGCAGCCATTCATGGGACCAACGTTGTGAATTTATCACTTATAGACCCCTTCTAATAATAAATAATGATTAAATATATCATTAGAAATGGTAATACTAATTCCAGAATATGATTTTATTTAAAAAATGATCGGTAGAATGAACATAGAATCCGGATGGACAGTATATAGGCTGAATAGCCAACTCTGGATGAAAGACCACAACTGCCTAAACTGGATACTCCACCAGACAAGACGAATTTTTGTCCTTAAATCCGACAAGACCAAGAAAATGCCACAAGAAAGATAAACTATAACATAGTTAAGTGGTCAATTGGGGAGATGAAAATTCATAATCTTCACTGTCTTCCTTTCTCAATGTAAGAGAAGTATAGGAGAATCTTAAAATGAACACTTGGATATATCTCATAAGGAAATCAAGTATTAGACGCAGGAAGGGTCTCTTTGTGTCTGAGAACTTACCAAAGTAAAATGTAAAAAAGAGAAAAGCCATAGAAACTATATTGTCTAGTTGTGGGTTTGTGTTTCTGTTAATTTCTTTTGCAAATATACATGAAAATAAAAGTAATGTTCTTTTGAGGTGTATAAATTTGGATCTTCTGAGAAATTCCATTTATCAGTGCATATAATTGTACAGGCTGAGAATGACTTGAAAGCAATAGAAATAAAAGATATATAACCGTTGCAATAAAGGTTACTGGTTCAATCAAACAAAATCTTTAAAAAAATATACCTAGACACAATCCCTGCTAAACCAAGCTGTAGTCCATATAGCAGCTCTAATATGGACAACGTCAATCATTAACGAAGCCTTTGGATGTAAATGAAACTTCTAAAGAAATCAAGTTAGTCTGAGGTTTGAGCCCATTTGAGAACAATTATTATCGATATAAAGCCAACTTCACACGAATGTAAGGCATACCTTTTGTTCTCTGCAACATTCTGATATTCTTCATAGCAGGACGAATTCCAGTTAATAAGACAACCACATTTTCGTAAGCTTCCACGCGAGACGTGCGTTAATTTTTACTACTCGATAACCAAAACAGAACAAAGTAAAAAAAAAAAGGGGCAGACAACTCTGACTCATAATTTACTTACAGTAAATTCGAATATGTTAATAACAAGTACTGATTATAGTGAGTAATTTCAACACCATTGATCTCTAAAATTTACAGTGAGCACAGCTCGTTCACTACTATGCAATACCAGTAAAATATTCAACTTTATTCTCCTCAGAACAGCTGACCAAGTAAAAAACGTTTGACCATACTAAGTATGTTCTTTGTATTCACAGGCTGGATTTTTTTGGACAAGAAATAATGCCAATCAAACTGACTCAATGCATTGTGGTAGATGATAGATTGGTCTATGTGAAGATACTTTTGCCACTTCTGGGGAGGTACTGCTTAGATCACTCTTTCCTGCCTCGATAGTGTACAAAACCGACTTAGAAATCTAGTGAGAGTGGTCTCTTCTCTTCCTACAACCTCTTTCTCACAAAAGACACGTTGCTAGTCTTTCTTTACTTTATCTTTGATCTCATGATGAACTCCAATCTCTGATTCCTCCCTGTAAAACACTCACAGCACAAACTCGTCTAGCTACAACCAATGTAAAGAATTTATCTTTCTCCCTCTGTGTACTTAAAACTAAACAAAACTTCCGTGAACAAAGTTTGTTTCCAACTGTAACGATGTTATCGTTTCGTTTTGTGACCAACTCTAGTTTTGTAACAACCGCGCATGCGCACTTCAATAAAGGGCTTCCATGTATATTTTTAAAACCAACAACACGCGTCTCTCGTTTGTCTCTACTAATAAACCACTCAATACGAGCAAACACAGTGTGACATGGTGGCAGCGGTGAGATATAAAGAAAAATAAGAGAAAACAACGATAAAAGTAAGACATTATATTTTTTCTTTTCGAACCAAAACTTCATAAAACTTCACACACACACGCTCGTCGAAGCTCGGAACAGAACTCTCGCACACACATAACAACACTACTACTACTATGGCTAATATATCTATACCAGTTCCCATTCTTGACTGGGACTCTTCGCCTAACATTGCAGAGTCATTCAAGATATTCCAACAACGTTTGGAACTTTATTTCACAGCAAAGGGAACTAAAGAAGAAGAGAAAGTGGCTATCGTTCTACTCGCAACTGGCGAGGAAGGAATTCGTAGATACAACAGTTGGTCTATGTCAAGCGAAGACCGGAGAGATGCCAGCAAAATTTTCAACGCATTTATGGAGCAGCTGGAACCGGCAACCAACCACCGTATATGTAGGCTCGAACTCGGTAGATACCAACAAAAGCCTACCGAGACGACCGACATATTTCTAAACAGGTGTCGCGTACAGGCAAAGAAATGCGACTTCACAGCCCATGAAATGAACGAACGTTTAGTAGAAATACTGATAGCCAATACGCCCATACCGGACTTACAAAAAGAACTGTTAAACAAACCGAAGGGCTACACAATAGAAGAGGCTGTGAAATTAGCACGCACATATGAGGCTTCAGCCGTGTATATAAACAAAATACACCAACTACATGGCCTGTCACAGATAGACACCATAAATCGCGGTGGTCGCGAACGCCAGGAAGGCAACAGAAATACCAGCAACTGATGTAAAAATTGTGGACGGGACCATCGTTTTGGCAAGGAGCATTGCCCTGCCAAGAACGACATATGCAGTTCCTGCGGAAAAATGGGCCATTGGGCCAAATTGTGCTTCTCAGTGAGACTCAGACCCAGGAAACAAGGAAAATCCTGGCACAAAAGCCGTAGCCAGTCAAGGCACAGACAACATGAAACAGGCCGAAAAGTCGACAGCGTTGCTGAACATGACGACCGAGCCACAACAAACCTACATGCAGCGATGGAGCACTTCACATTCAGCACTATTAACAGTGAACATCCACTGCATAAACAAAAAACAACACAAAATGAAGCATTTGTCAATATCAACGTTATATTGACAGACCACCCAGGTACGCACAGCCTCAAACTGAAGGTAGACACAGGTGCACAAGCAAACACACTACCTTTACGCATATTCCGCAGTATGTGCCCCTCCGCCATAAACGAAGACGGAAACCCAATACCTGGATCACTAAACCCAACGAAATGCGTACTGACAGCATACAACAACACTGAAATAAAATGCCATGGCACCACAAACATCAGGTGCAAATACAAGGACTCCTCATGGCTCAACACTCAATTTTATGTGGTCAACACTCCAGGACCAGCTATACTGGGCCTGCCAACATCTGTAGCATTTAACGTTGTGACAATGAACTGTGCCATATCCGTTCAGCAACAACCTATCAACAGCATAGATGATCTGATGCGTTTACACCCCGACAGATTCGACCGCATTGGCGAGTTCAAGAAAACACACAAGCTCACTGTCAACCCTAACATCCCATGCCACATAGACACACCGAGAAGAACGCCAATAGCCATGCGTGAAAAGATCAAGGCTGAACTAGACAAGATGGAGTCACAGAATGTCATTCGTCGTATTGAGGAGCCAACAGACTGGGTAAGCTCCCTTACATATGTAACCAAACGCGACAACACAATAAGGGTCTGCTTAAGCCCAAGGGCACTAAACAAAGCCCTAATGCGGCCATATCATCAAATTCCAACAGTTGAGGAACTCAATCACCGGTTTGCAGGTGCAAAATACTTCCTAAAACTGGATGCTAAGGCAGGATACTGGTCTATAAAGCTTGACCAGGAAAGCCAGATCCTGACCACTTTTCAAACACCATTTGGAAGGTACTGCTTCTAAAGACTTCCATTTGGTTTAAACGTGAGCCAAGACATCTACCAGCTTGAGATGGACAGAATACTTGAGAAGTGCACAGGAGCATGCGGTATAGCGGATGATATTGTTGTATATGGCTCAACAGAACGCGAACATGACAACAACCTAAGGCACCTCATGGAAGTCGCCACACAAGAGGGCCTCACAATGAATTCCAAGAAATGCGAGATAAAACGCCAGGAAATCTCCTTCTTCGGAAATATATACACCCATACTGGGATGAAACCTGACCCAGCAAAGGTACGAGACCTACAGGAAATGCCAGAACCACGCAATAAAACAGAACTGCAACAGTTCTTAGGTGTAATGACATACCTATCCCGTTTTATTAAGGATTTCAGCTCAAAAACCACTGTATTACATGATTTACTTCACAAAGAGTCAGAATTCCAATGGGAGCCACACCACCAGACGGTTTTCAAAAACCTGAAGAATGAAGTATCTGAAACATCCCTACTTCACTACTTTGACCCCAAGCGCCCAATCTACATGCACTGTGATGCAAGTTTTCATGGAATAGGCGCAGCGCTTCTACAACCAGACGTAGCTGGCAATTTAATGCCTGTCTTATACGCAAGCAAGAGTCTGACACAAACAGAACAAAGATACGCATGTATCGAGCGGGAACTACTGGCAATCGTGTTTGGCACACATAGATTCCACACATATTTATACGGTCATAGTTTCCAAATTATCACTGACGATAAACCTCTTGTCATGATCATTGACAAACCTCTCACCTCAGCTCCAGCTCGCCTACAACGAATGCTTATCCAGCTACAGGGATATAATTTCAGATTATCCTACAACAAGGGATCCGAAAACATATTGGCTGATGGGTTATCACGCCTGCCATCACCTGGTAATTCGGACCCTATCGATCTGGATGTTCGAGGTGACACCATTCGTTTCTCTGCTGACCGCATTGAAAAACTGAGAGACTGCACAACAGCCGACCCTCTGCTTAACCAGCTAAGAGATACCATTGTCACGGGATGGCCTGAGACAATCAAGCAACTGCCTACCGATATCAGAGAATTCTGGAGCCTAAGAGATCAGCTATCAATTGATGACGGCCTTATCCTTAAAGGACAACAAATTGTCATTCCTCAGACCCTCCAAGAAGATATCCTAAAGCAACTCCACACTGCTCACTTAGGACAGGAGAAAACCAAACTCCTAGCCAAAGACACTGTCTATTGGAAAAATATAAACAGAGACATCGAGCAATTCACAAGCTCATGTAGCATCTGTCAACAACATCAGCCATCACAAATGTCAGAGCCTCTTCTGCAGCACGACATTCCAACAAAGCCATGGGACGTAGTTGGAACAGACTTGTTCGAGCTCCATGGACATCAATGGCTGATCACAGCAGACTACTACTCCAAGTACCCTGTCATCAAACAGTTACCTGCCCAATCACCAAGCAGTGTTATCGTAAAAATAACGCAACAAACCTTCGCGGAGTTTGGCATACCGTCAAAAGTGGTTAGTGACAACGGGCCGCACTTCTCAAGCGCCCTTTACCACGAATTTGCCACAGAATGGGGTTTCAACCTTCAGACCACCTCACCTCGAAGACCACAGGGAAATGGTTTCATAGAGCGCCAGATAAGGACCATCAAGACCATCCTCAAAAAGGCCAAGCAATCTGGGACAACACCCGAAATTGCATTGTTGCACTGGCGCTGCACACCTATCTCAAACGCCATATCCAGCTCCGCACAGCTACTCATGGGTAGACGAATCCAATCCCCAATTGCAACAAAAATAGAAAACAACCACCAAGATCAGGATCAAATATATGATGCTTTTAAACAAAGGCAACATAAGCAAAAGAAATATTTTGACCAGCATGCACTCAAGGAAGACCTACCACCTTTATATCCTGGCCAGAGGGTAAGAGCACAAAACCCTACACACGGAAACTGGGACCTAACAACCGTAGTATCTCAAGCATGTTGTCCCCGATCATATCTCCTAAAAACTGCAAACGGATATGTGCTACGGAGAAACCGGCAGCATATTAGGAGTGCTCCAATAAGGCCAACCCCACCACAAACGCCAAAGCATGTAATATTTGCAGAACCACCTGTATGTACAACTCAGTCTTCACAAAGAGACTCCCAACAATACACTCGCAGTGGCAGGATGGTACGACCACCATCAAAAATGAACTTGTGAACATTTTCTAGAGAATTATAGCAAGCAATTCATGGGGCAGAATAATCCCCTGCTTCGCTGTAGCTATTCAGGCAGTCTACCCTGAATTAGCCCTTACCTTTTTATTATATATTGAATATGCTCAATATCATAATCTTCATATTGGTAAAGGGGGGATGTAACGATGTTATCGTTTCGTTTTGTGACCAACTCTAGTTTTGTAACAAACACGCATGCGCACTTGAATAAAGGGCTTCCATGTATATTTTTAAAACCAACAACACGCGTCTCTCGTTTGTCTCTACTAATAAACCACTCAATACGAGCAAACACAGTGTGACACCAACAACTGCTCGTCTTATTTGTATTTTTCACCACTTTTTTCTGTTGACTAATCTGCACCGTTGCTGTGATATGTAAAAAAATCCAGGTTTTAGGTTTTCTGACTTACTCATTAAGAAAAAATGATTTATTTTTCAATCAATTCTGAACATATCATTACAATCCGGTAATCTCTTTATTTGTTATAATGTTTATAAAGCAAGAAGGTTCAAATCTGTAAAGCTGGCTCATCGCGGACATTCTTGACAAACAAAAAGTCAATAAAACATCTTTACAAAATCGTAAGGTAAAATAAAAATCAAGTAACTTACTTTTCTTCTTTCGAGAATTTTTTTAGGGCAAACCAGAAGACTTCCCGACTCAACGTCAGCACCAAACAGTGTTCTGTTCGATTTAGTTCCTGATATTAAACTTCATCAGTATAACTTCCGGCGATAGTTTAAGCTTCCTAAATTTATTAATCTATTTATTAAATTGTTAGGTGAAAGTACAGAATAGTTAACAACCCTCCCCCTATGTTAAGAATGGCTTTCTAAATGATAACGTTATATTTCAGCACAGTCCGTTAACTGCAGAAGATTATTTAGAAAGCCATTCTGAAAATGGGGAGGAGGTTTGTTAACTATTCTGTACTTTCATCAAACAATTTAATAAATAAATTAATCAATAAAAATTAGTACAAAACTTGCCAAACCAGAAGAGTAAGCAGGCAAAAACATGACGTATTTAATATCAAGAATTAAATCTTACAGAACATCATTTGCTGCTGACTTTGAGTCGGGTCGTGGCCGTCGTAATAGCAGGCCCTTCCAATGGAAAATGACGTCATACTCTGTAGGTAAGTCGAACAGTTAGACGATGGGCATTTTGACCCCTCCCTTCACTTAAAAATTCATCAAAATTCAGGAAATCAACCAATTTTAATGAAATTTTCAGTATTTATTCATTAACGATCACTGAATATTATTAACCCATTACTTTATTAGAAATCTCAGTGTAAATGTATTATTTCGTGTAAACAAAAACACCTTTACTAAAATTATACCATGAATATATTTTTATGAAAATGATGATATTAATAAAAAAATATAGTTCTCATATTTTACGAAAAAGAAAGCCGCTAAATTCCGTATTGATAAAATCAATATAACTCAAAGAAAAAATAAGTTTTCGCATTAAATAACATTGCAGAAATAACAGGGTCGGCGGGACAGTTATAAAAGTGTGTGTGTGTGGGGGGGGGGGTCGGCCCACATTGCGCCCAGAATGCCAAATATGGGAATACATTCAATATCTTGACTAAAAATGGTGAAGCTTACCAGTCATTGTCAATTAAAATCAAAGATATCGTCACATTATCGTCTGCTTTATATTAAAGTTAGCCACTACTTAATTTAAAAATATATTTTCCATTAAAATTGCAACATATTTTAGATAAGTAAAATAATGATAATTTTACTTAAGAGGTTGGCTCTAGTGCGAAATCGTTCTCTTTACCCCCCCCCCCTTCACATCTCTCTGTAATTTTCTTCGAACCTGCTTTTCCGGTCACCATCTTTAATTTGAACATAGACGAAACAATCTTTTTTTATTATTGAAAAAACATTCATTTTTTTTTTAAAGTGGACAAGTCATTAAAAATCAAATTTGAAAAAGTAAGTATTGTTTGATTTTATTTGTTTTGCGAATTTAAAACAATAAGTTTGGTACGAACTTTCTCCAAAAAATCACTGTTATTCGTTGTTTATTCGTGATGTATTCCTATTAACTTGTGAGTTCAGTGAATATTTTTAATAATGGCATTTAAATTATTTTAATGAATATTGAAATCAACGACCAGACACGACAAAAATAATTTGTACATATAATCAAGTATGGTATGCAATGAAAAATAACGATCCTAAATTTTACCTACAGTCGTATAGAAGAAATATGTTTTACGCTTTTCGGTAAACTAATAACTAGTCTAGGCCATTTTGGGGGATGGCTTGTTCTCCGTCGGATTGAGGTATAATTGTTAACTTACTGTGCTAGAAAAAATAAAATTAATAAAGTTTTGACTATAATTCAACCGACCCGAATTTCGTGCAACCCACTTTCTGCCATTTTCTCCAAACGTTTTTACTGTCTTTCACATTCCAACAAAATTTCGTGCAACCCACTTTCTGCCTTTCTCTCTCCAATCCAAAATCGCTTCTCGCCTTCCCAGCTGTCCTCTTTATTTATCTCACCTAATATCCACATATGCAAATCGCATAAACACCTGCACCTATGAAGAGAAGCCCTTTTTAAATTTGCATACAACATGCAAATCACTTCCTTCTTTTTCCTGATGGTGCGTGTTCCTCTTTATTGTCACACTCCTCCCTGATCGTATAGTCACACAATTGACAGATGGTGGCTGGTCGCTTTATCCTAGTACTTCTCCGTAGTGGTACAGTTATTTCTTCCTCTCTTACATCAGATGTACCAGGACCTGAATTGTCAATGGAATAAGGCAGCTCAACCAAGTAACGTCTGTCCTCTCCCTCACTTTCAGATGAAGAACCACTACTACTTGTGTCGGAATCTGGTTCTCTCCATCCAGTACTCTCTGATGATGTGTCATCATTGTCGTCCACTACCGGTGCAAAACTCAGACGTGGGCGCACCTCTCCTACATGTCGAGGCGTGCCATTGACGACCACGGACTTTGGACTTATTACTCCAGTGACACGACCTGGTCTGAATTTCGACGTGCAACGTCCTTGTGGATTGTTCACCCAAACTGTATCCCCCTCTTAATAAAGTGCAGAGATCCCATGGTGATTCGGATGAGGCACAACATTGACTCCTTTCCCTCTGATCTGGTATGAGTACAACAAATTGGCAGGTGCTGATGATGCGGACACATCATCCTTGGGGGTAACGTTGTACCAATACACAGCCTCCATAATAGGGCAGCTCTTTCGTGCAGCAATCCTCTTCACTGTCCTATGACACTTTTCTATGATACCATTTCCTGATGTTCGGTATGCACAGCGTGGTCGGAAGTTTACATCCCACTCGTTCATGAACTGCCTGAACTGTTGACTGCAGAAGGCAGTGTCATTATCAGCCAGAATCTCGGCTGGGGGGCCACGTTCAAGAAACACCGATTTTAAATGCTGGATCACATGTGCAGTGTCTTGCCGTTGTAGTGACCGCCAGATTGAAAACCGTGTGGGTCCACAATCGATCAGTGTCAAAAAATGGCAACCATTGTAATGTGTAATGTTCATGCCTAGCCGATTCCATACGTCCTGCACACCGAGTCCTCCCTTTTTCCATTGAACTGGAGCTGGGTCTATTGTCTGGCATTCCTCACAATTCCAAATAACTGCCTTTACTGCCGCTTTAGACACAGACGGGTCGATTCTACGCACAAAATATAATGTTCGCCTGATTCCAGGATGTCCACTATGTCGATGAATTTCGTTCAGCTGTGTTGCGTTCAGGTTTCCTGTGACAAAAGCACACACTGGCTGTGTTGGTTCAAACTCTCTCTTTATATCATTGAGCCATCGCTGTGGAACTCTCGTCAGGGAGTCTGCTCGGTTCTGGCCAGATCTTATTAGTGCTATATCAACTGAAATGTCGTACTCTTTCACAAGTGAGATTATCGTGCCCAGTCTCCGCCTTATGAGCATCTCACTTGCAGCCTTGGTGCTCAATCGAGACTTTCTCGTGAGCGCATTAGTCACCCAGTTGTACACACACACAGAGTCTGTTTTTATGTGTAACACATTGGCCTTCCATTTGAGTGCAAGGTTTAGTCCTTTTAGCACGGCATCCAGCTCTGCCACGTTTATATGTTGAGTATCCCTTGTTGGTCGCAACCAGCTTGCATCCTCGATGATGGCTCCACTGGCGTCAAGAGCTACTCCCACAGCAAGCGAGCTTGCGTCCACCCACACATTCAGTTCCTTTGTGGCTACGCACCAATTTCCTTGGACGGGATCATATTGCTGTACACGGGCAAGTGTATCTGCTATCATACACTCCAGCAGAGTATCGCTAACCTTGTCATCCCAGTTCTGTGTAACAGTTGTAGCATAACGTTTAATCAAGCCTGTTGCCACTCGAAGCCATCCACACACTGGAAAGTGCCCCACCAGTTTGTCACACATGAAGAAGATACATCTTTGTGTCATAGTTCTCGGCACATCCACAGTACTAATTCCTCGCCGCCATCGCAGTTGGCCATGCTCTGCCCAAATTTCTAATCCCAGCACTCGTGCACCATTTTTCAGTTTTTCTGGGTCCGTACTAGTAAGTCTGTACAGGTCCAGATGCTTCCTTACAGATTCTGCCGACGCCACATCCTCATTAATATATATGTCATCAATATACGCCGACGTTGCTCTCCTTATCTTCTCATCCTTGGCTAACACAGGCTCGAGCACAGCCCGCATTATAAGAGGTACCACATTTAAGCAAAATCCTAACCTAGTTTGACAATATCTTTGTCCTTTAAATATGACTGTCTGGTACGGCCAGAGAGATCTCTCAACATGGATCTGTAGGTATGCCTTCCTGAGGTCCAGAATGGATACATTAATTCCTTTCTGTCTCCATTCTCGCATTTTCTCTGCGCAAACATCTGCATCGCCAGTGAATGCATCAACATAGGTGTTTAATTCACGAAAGTCCATCACAGGACACACATTTTTATTGGCCTGTAGCACAGCCATCAGTGGTATTAGTCCCTTGAAAGGGGCCAAACTCCTCCTGATTATATGGCAACAACACACCATTGTTTATCCAGGTCTGCAACTCGCATTCATAATCTTCCTTTAATTCATTAGACATTGCATATTCAGAAATCCGAGTTTCCAGTTTCTCTGGTGCATAACATGCTGACCATTTCCATGCTGCAACCCACACTTTCTTCTGTTTGTCAAATTTTGCAACAAAATCACCTTCGTTAATACAAAGTGCTGCGCAGATGGGTTGTACCTCCCCAAACTCCACACTTCCAGATTGTGTGATGCAGACGCCACCGAGTGCCTTAATGGCGTAAATGCCAAGTTACATATCGAAATCAAGAGGTTTACCTTGCATAATCAGCACGTTGATTGTGGCAACGTTACCAGTCTCTGTATGAATCCTAATGGTGCCATTTCCGCAGCAGGCCTGCATAGCGCCAGTTAATGTAGTTACCATTATCTTCTGCTTTGACCAAGACAACATAGCTTTGCACTCAAGATAGAATGTGAGCATCCAGTGTCAAGGAGAGCCAAGCATGGTGCATCATCAACATAGATGGTAATGACAGGTAGCGCCGAGTTCACATTCTGACTGGGGGAAAGACTGGTGCTGATGTCTTGTCCCCAACTTCGTTTCCCGGACAATCTCTTACCAGATGACCAGTCTTGTTGCACCGATAACATCATTGACGGGTAGTCTGCCTCCCTTGCATGCAGTCTCTTGCAGAATGATTAGGGCCGTTGCATTTGTAACATGTATAATCAGATTGCCCCATGCCCACAGGTGGTTGAGTGATTTGGGTAGGCTGTGTCGCAGCCACAAATGGTTCCCCCACTTCAGCATTGTCTTTCATCAATGTTCAAACTCGAGCCGACAGCTCTTTTAAAGTCATATCGTCCACTCTAGAGGAGGACCACAACAGCCTTTTCACAGGATTGGGAAGCCCCCATACAAAGACACACACCAACACATTATCTGGTATTCCTCCAAATAGCGCTGACAGTTTCCACAGATCTGCCAAATATACGTCTACAGTCTCAGCCGGACGCAATACATGTGCCTCGAACTTCTAATACGCTGTAAATCTGTCATCGGCAAACGCAGTAAATAGAGCTCCCTAAGTTCGTGCTGCATCGGATTTTTCTTCTTGAATTAGTTGCTGGTAAACTGCGAATGCTCACCCAGTTAGCCGAAGTGGGATGACATTTTCAAGCCGCTTCACTCCAGATAAGTCACACACTAATTCCACCTTCTCAATCCATTCAACGACTGCCCCAGTCCCATCAAACTCAGGAATTATCTTTAGGTCAAAACGGTTGTCCATTTTAAGCCGAGATAGCTTGTTAACTTACTGTGCTAGAAAAATAAAATAAAAAGTTTTGACTATAATTCAACCGAACCGAATTTCGTGCAACCCACTTTCTGCCATTTTCTCCAAACGTTTTTACTGTCTTTCACATTCCAACAAAATTTCGCGCAACCCACTTTATGCTTTTCTCTCTCCAATCCAAAATCGCTTCTCGCCTTCACAGCTGTCCTCTTCATTTATCTCACCTAATATCCACATATGCAAATCGCATAAACACCTGCACCTATGAAGAGAAGCCCTTTTTAAATCTGCATACGACATGCAAAGCACTTCCTTCTTTTTCCTGATGGTGCGTGTTCCTCTTTATCAGATCAGTTTTAGGAGATCCACCTTCCCGGTCTTTACCTACTTGCCCTGGGAGAATGGCTAATCGCTTAAAACGCGCCTAACGGGGAATGCCTACGGGCTGCCCAGGCAATTTTTGTTAGGCCAGCATGCTCTTCCTCTAGGAGGCTGGTTTCGAATCCCACTTTCTTACATTGTGTCACATCTTCCCGCCGAAAGAAAGATAAACCTAAATAACTAATACAGTTGGTGTTGTTGGAGAATCGTACACATCAATGGCAGTCAAATATGATGCCAGCACGGTGTTAATTGGATTGAGGGGCCCCCACGTAGCCAGGGGGGGGCAGGGGAGGCAAGGCCCCCTGCAATTACATTTGCACCCTCTGAAATTTGTGATCCAAAAACTATTATAAATATAAATACTCTTATATTTCGTAGTCAACTATACTTCTTCATTATGAACTAGTATTTACTTTTGTGTAATATATTTTACAGCAGGGCCGGAGTAAGGGGCTGGGGCCCTGGGCCACCCCCAAAGAGGGGACCTCCCACCAATTTTTAACATAATTTCTGATTTCAAAAACGCTTCTTTGGATTTTATTTTGTTTCAAACTTAATTTTCCATTCCTGGTACTAATGATACCATAATAAATATTTACGGATTTTAAACTACCAGTTAAAATAAATCTATTGACCATAATAACATCTAAATATGATTTAAATTTATGTTACCTTGTAAAAAGATAAAAATTTAAAATGTATGCGTTCTCAAACTCAAACATAACTTCGCTAGTTTCAGATCAAGTTGTGAGGGATACAAAGCCTCGATGCTTTTCACCTGTTTCCTGCTTGGTGAAAGAGATTGCCAGTGTATCTGTCTTTTTTTGTCAACTTACCAAATATATATTTTTAAATATTGTTAATTCACACTATTTAATATTATAAATTATCAATTAAATAATTATAATCCAAATGATGTAATATAAACACAAAATGAATTCACGATGTTGTTCTGCCAGCTTCTTTTAAAGATATTTTTTTAATTTATAAAAGAAAGTGTTGTCTTCATTCAAAAGATAGAAATGAATAATAGCAACCTAAATTATTTTCAAATGAAACTGAAAATTAGTTTAAAAAATTATTTTTGTATTTTATCACGAATCTCAAATACGTTTTTTCTTTTTGTTGTCAGTTGCAACTATTAATTTTAAAATTTGTGAATGTCACATTCAAAATTTTTGAAATTAACATAGAAAAAAATCCCATATTTCACCCGAGATGAAGTTGAAAGAAAAAACAGCATTGATAGGGTATAAACCCCACGTACAAGAGTCAGGCAAAAAAAGGCTTTTGATGTAGGGTGGGATTAAGTAAATTAGTGAATCCAATGTTTTTTCACACATATGTGAGAAGTGGAAGTCGAAGACTTTGGCGTCCGTTCTTTCTTTGATTTTGATTTTTCATGTCTGTGTGAACTAATAGTGAAAAGAAATGTCAAAATAAATAAAGAGTGGTTAGAGAGATAGAATAAAAGTATAATAATAAAAAGATTCTTGGTTATTGAAACAGTTTAGTTACATTTTCATTTTCTTAGAGACAACTACTCTTAGAAAGACTACAGGAAATTTTGACCAACATAAATGTAAGTGCATATATTTCTTTTCTTTTTTGTTAACTCTATTTTAAAGAAATTTAAAATGTGTTTTTAGAAAAAAATAATTACTAATAGCATTTTTTTTAATTATTATCTTTGGATGTTTAAATAACTGAAAATCGTTGGGTTCACTTAAGAGGCTATGCCATCCTCCAATATTTGTAAATAAATATTTTTTAAATAAGTATTTATTAATACTAGGTACGTGCAAAAATGGCGCCTTCTTGTACGGACTATTATTAAAAAGCGCTTATCATTAATTATTTAATTAGTTTCCGTGTAAACTTTGATTGTGTTTGAAAGATAAAAGCCTAAACTTAATCTCTAAACGAAAAAAAACTGCATATTTACGTGTGAAAAATAAATTATAATAAAATATGTAATTACGACAGTCAAAAACCCCAAAAATTCAATGAATTTTGAACTTTGAAAAAATTACTTGTAAAAATCCCTTAAAAGATAAATATAAGTTTTTGGGAACTATTTCAAAGATAATTATTAAATTAAAGTCATAAGACGCTGAATTAAAAAAAATAAATCTCACGTTTGACTAAAAATTAGCAAAATTATCCCTTCAAATGTGATAAATGAGTAAAATCCGCCATAACTTCATCGGAAAAGGACGTTGTTTACAAATTGACTATCGCTGTGCAAAATATATGGAAGACAAAAATGTTAATTTATCATTTTTAACTTTATATATAAAAATGGTTTTGTAATAGTTTATAGTAGTTGAAAAATTATTATTCATTAATTTCTTTATTCTTTTTAAGGTTATAAACAAATTTAAGTACCCTTATTTTGTTATAATAAAAAAGGAAATGCTTATTTAATTATTTGTGAGTGTTAGGGACCTCCCATTGGTTGTGAACTATTTATCCCTCCCCCTATATGTAACACGATGTAACTTTAATTTAGATTAAGATTATCAACAAAACTTTTTTACCATTCAAAAGAGGATACATAAAATAAACTGCTTATGATTTTTTAGAATTTTTTCCAGCATACGAAACTCATGAAATGTGAAGTTAAAATGTTGTTTACTTTTTTTACGTGATAAAATAACGTTCTTATGTATAAGCATTTCTGCGCGCTCTGATAGGCATATTTTTTATAAATCTCGCATAAATCAAGTTATGGCCAGATCTTCACGAAATTTTCAATACTTATTCACTATAGGACTAATTTATCTTTAAAATGCTGTTTTCCTAAAATATATTAGGGAAAATATTTTTTCTACGTGACCCCCCCCCCCCATTTCATTTTATGAAATATTGAACGAAATATATTCAGGTCCGGCGGGTTTTTTTTCTTATATAAAACTAAAGTTTGGATTAATTTTATTAAATTTTACGTCCACATATTTTAGTAAACTGGTCCGTGAAGGCACAAATAAAAAGTGGAAATAAAAGCAATATTATTATGTTTTGAGTTTTTTTTAACCTTTTCTCAATAAAATATACTGTCATTTATTGAAATGCCAAAAAAAAAAAGTTTTACGAAATAATTTTTATTTTCAGAGACATTTATTCATTTGATCGAGTTTATCGGTTAGTCAAAATGTTTAAAAACATTTTTGAAAATATGTGTTCAAAATTTTTCAAAATATTTTAATATAATATAGCCCGAAGTATTAGGAATCGTAAAAGACCAAAGTTGTATACGACCTGAGGTCGTATACAACTTTGTATACGTCGACCTCATATGTACTTGGAAAAAAGTCCTTCATTTGCTAGAAGTAAGAAAGCCTTTTTCGTCGTAGCTAGTTTGGCCGCAACTATGGAACGCAATACTAGCCGTAATTAACGCGGTTCATTTTTAGAGTGAAATTGACGCACGCTAATTAATTTGTAGAGCTAAGCTCATTCTAAAAAAAAAACGTTGACAAAAGTAAGTATTAATTATATTTATTATTATTATTATTATTATTATTATTATTATCATTTTATTATTATTATTATATATTTATAATACTTTTTATCATTTTTCTTTTTTCAAATTAAAATGTTTATCCATTCAGAATTTTCTTTCGAAATTTCGAAATAAAAACTTATTTTTACTTTGAATTTTTATTATTCAATGGACGAATATTTTTAATCATTAACAAACCACAATACTTTCTCCATTTTCATTTTCAGTTTAATTTTTATTATATAAAATTTAACCCAAATTTAAGTCAAATGCTAACAAATGTGCAACTCAAGGAAAATGTAAAAAAAAAACGTTAATTTTGTCTACAACATAATGAAAGTAATTAATTCTATCACTTTTGGACATCCATAGGTACATAACATCTCACAATGTCGCACATGATAATGCTAATTTTTTGTGTAAACAAGACATCCAGCCGTAGAAAAAGAAAATTTCGTACTTGTATCGCAAGATAAAGAAGGGTTTCTTTCCCAAATAGATAATGTAATCTTTAAATAAACTATTTTACTTTAAAACAACTTCCTATAAGTATAACTTTATTTTAAGGAGATTTTTAAAAACACTACATGGAACGCGAATGTATGAATTTCTTTAAGAAAGCAGAAACCGGTGACGTCAGCGATTCTGTGGCTGCGATTGGAGGTCCCTAGTGAGTGTACGCAATTATTTTTAACTGAAAAGGTTCAGTTTTTAATTTCGTAATACTCTGAAATTATTGATGTCTGTTTACCAATGTTTTTCCTTAGAATTTGAAATAAAACTATTTTTTAAATGTTAAAAATATTTTTACGTTACGAACTGCGTCAATTTTATCAATTTTTTTACATGATTTAAAACTTTAGTTACTCGATTTATTCTTAACGTGTCGTAACGATAAATTACATTGATTCTTTTAAAAATAAAGTGTTTTTATTTTTTATTTTAAGTGTGAAAAAGTTAATTAAAGTCAATGACTACACTGACAATTTATTCATTGAAAAAAAAGTTAAAACAGTTATTTATTGATAAACAGAATTCAATTTTGAAAGAAAATGTCATGTTTGAATTCTCTTTATTTATTAATAAATAATTGTTTTTAACTTAAATATTTATTAATGAAAAAACGACAAAACAAATACAAATCTTTCCAAATTGACGATGAATTGTGAAATGAACGAAATTGTTGAATCTCTAAAAAAAAAAATGTAGCGCTGTAAAAGTGAGTGATTGCTAATGCCACCTGGTTATTACAGAACGGGGCTACCATACTAATGAAAGTTCATCGTTAGTAGAAATTATTCAATTTTTAAATTCTTTTTTTCGTTAAGTTCCTGGATCTCAAATTTGTCAATTTTTGGTTGATTTTCAAGATTATACAAAAAATTTATTGCGCTGATGATGCCACGTTCATCTATGAAAGAGAAATATAATTATGTCGAATTTTTTATTTTTCCCAAAACTCTTATCATTAAAATCACATGAAATATTTTTTGCGATTATATTATTTTTTTGGTGAAAATATTGATTAAACAATGCTTTATTCAATAATAATATCGCTAATTCAAAAAATTAATTTTTCTTCGAGTTATAGTGATTTTATTAACACGGTATTTACGGGCTTTTTTCGTAATATATACGAAATATTTTGGAAAGATTTTTTAATTAACATCTACGATCCTTTATTTACATAAGCAACAGTTAAAAAATCATGCATTTTTTTATTAATATATAAAAATATGACTTTAGTAAAGGTGTATTTTCTTTTTAAAAAATAATACATTTTCACTAAGACTTTTAAAAAAGATAATGGTTTCATTATATTCCGTGATTGTAGATTAATAAATATTGAAAATTACAGTAAAATTGGTTGATTTCCTGAATTTTAGTGTATTTTTAAGTAAAGGGGGGGTCAAAATGTTTTTTCATTTTGGGAATCGGCCATTGATTTTGCACGTACCTAATTAATACGCTATTGTTTTGAAGCAAATGAAATCGATTTATCTGCATTAAGTTTCTATTTACAGAAACAAAAACTAGTCTCATTTGTTTGGAATTTTTCTTGAAGAACTTCATTTATTGCTGTAACTTTTACAACAAAACAATAAATAACAACACAACTAACAGTTTTTGTTTAAAGAAAATAAAACTTAACGAAAAGTAGCCCGTCTTTACAAAAAAAAAGCAAAATGTTCAAAATTAGTTCAAAAGACAACGTCAAACAATAAAGTTAATCTAATCATAATGTTAATTATTAATTATAAACTTAATTATAGAGTTCTGGATCATAATTTCTTGTAAAACGTGTCTTTTGTTGTGAAATTCGTTTTAAATAAATATTATTTGAGAAAGGAGAAATTACTATAAGACTCGATGTCTTGCTTCTTAATACCCCCTATTTAGAAGCAATACATCGAGACTTATATTGTTAGACCATTATTTAAAAACAATGTTAGAAATAGATATTTTGTAAATTGAAAGAAAAAAGGGGTGTCGTGAATATTCGGCAAATGAAAATTCGGCAACGGAAAATTCGACAAAGGAAAATTTGGCAAAGTAGGAAAAGTCGGTAATTAATTAGGGAAGATATATAGATTGAAAAAAGATTTTAGAACCGTACTTGCGAGGAATATAGTTATAAATACGGGGCTACCCCTTACCAATAAATAACACTTATTGTGTTATCTTTTTGGTACTTGTGCAGTTTACGGATCGGGCTATTTTTTAGATAAGATTTTCAAGTTAAATTCAATTTTTACGATATCTTTGTTTATTACATTGTTAGGTAAAAGTACAGACTAGTTTACAAAGGCCCCCACGCTTCCCCCATGTTAAGAATGGCTTTCTAAATAATGTTATTATTTCAACCTGGTTCGTAATTAAATTACAAGATTAAATCCATCATAATGCATTTAGGTTTCTTGGTAAACAAGTCAGCCATTTTAATATTTTGTTAATAATTGAAAAAAATATCAATTACTTCTAGTCTGTTCGAAATTTGAAAGGAAATTTGTTTTCCTTGTCATGAAATACATTTCTAATTAATGTTTTGTAACTGTAATTCAGTGTTTTAATCTCAGCGGGAAAGAGGATGTGTTGAAAATCGGCCGCTCGTCGAGTCGTTTTTTTGTGTGGGTACAGTGAAAGATTTTGATTTGGTACTCCGACAGTTGCTGGGGCACATTAGAGGAGAACTCTGCTCGATTTAGAAATGCTCAATGTGCAGTGATGAAAGCTGCTGCAGTGTGTAACACGTTATCAGAATCATTCATGGACAGTGAGACGATGAAACAGCTAGATCCACTGTTTGGTGTATTGGTAAAGGAGAGTGAGATGGAAATATTCAAGAACTACATTCAGCAACGTCTCCCTACCGAAGATCTTGGATTTTCAGAATTATTCGAACAATGTGATAGGGATATTTTTCCATCGGTGCATAGAGTATTGCAATTGCTCCTTACCATCCCACAGACCTCAGTAACCGTTGAAAGACTATTCTCTTCAGTGAAGCGCGTCAAAACAAGAATGCGATTTTTGATGTCAACAGAGAGACTGACCTCACTCTGTCTCATATTTTGAAAAAGATTTGCTGTAAAACAAGAGATTATGATAGAATTCTGTAGAGCTAGCAAGTAGCTACCTTATTTTACGAACTTTATGTTATTATTACTGTGTTTACTATGCTTTATGTGCTTTACTATGCTTATGTTGTTATTTACATGTACCTACCAAAATACACAACAATATATTTAGATTATATAAAAGAAATTAAAATTTTTTTACTACTTATTTATATTTATATATTAGTACACACACACACTGAACCAAAACGTCACTCATATTAGAATATCAATATTAGTTTTGCCCCTCCTGAAAATGCCTTGCCCCCCCCCCCAAGCTAGAAGGCTGGCTACGTGCCTGTTTAGGGGGCCGTTTTTTGTTGTTGTTATTTTTCCGGTAACTTTGGAAATAATAATTTATTTTCTTATTTTCGCGGTAAAAAATTATATATTACAAATGTGTGACCAATTAGGTTTCAGGCACCCCAGAAATAATAAGGTCGAATTTGGGTCTACACAGGTTTTGTTGACTTCCGATTGACCTTCACGGACGAACGTGGAACTTGTAAAAGAAATGCATAATACATCTGTTTTTAATTAAAACTATTCTGAGTTGTTTGATTATTCGTCACAAGGTCGATTTTTAATATAGGGAAGATTCATTTTAAGAAAAAGTGGGGGCGATATATTAAATATTTATTTTTAATGTAGGGTGCGTTTTTTATAACACTTTTTAATGAACAAACGAAACATTGTGAAATTGTGTCCCTATTTGGCAAAACAGAAGATTACTTGAGTCCGCCTAATTTTCGGATTGGGTATGGTTTCAACGTCTAAATTTTCGTTTTCAAATGACTTCATTCTCTACGATTATTTGATTTGTATTTAAATTATTATAATTATAATAAATATATACATTTATAAGAGGAATAATTATTTTTAATTTTCCCGAAAAATAGGCAGACTCGAGTAATCTTCCGTTTTGCCTTCCTACAAGATTAAGCAAGAGAATGGTTTAGTTGTCACTTTCCGAAGTTGGAAAAATGTTGAAAGAAAAAGTGAAGACACAGAAGACAGAGATAAAGGAAAATATGTACTAATACTGTTAAATTGAACAATAATACTGAAAAGTCATGTAAAACTGATTGCGTTTGCGGTTTTAAGAATTGCAACTAATAGATTAAATTAAAGAGAAATATCTCTTACTTGTTGGCTGAACTGCGAACAGGATTCAAAAGAGAAGAATAGAGGCTTTTTGAATTCAACCTGCCAAATTAAGTGTCTATTGATTGGTCAAGAAAATCGTCTTGGTCAGTCAAATAGGACCTTTTTCAGAATAGAAGGGTGTATTGTGATAAACAAGAAGAGAATTATTTTAGGGGAGAAAGGGAGCTAACCTATTTTTTACCAGGGAGGAGTTAGACTAAAAAAATAAGTTTACAAACTTTTTTCTGTAAGCAAAATGCATAAAGAAGCGAAATAACATTTAACTTTTCTTTACTTAAAACTATTCTGGATAGTTTTGTCAATATCTTTCCTGTCTTCAGTCAGTGAAGGAGAAATCCTTCTAGACTGGGGCAATTTTAATTTTTGTCCCAATCTAGAGTGCTCCATTTTGAGGGAAGCTGGATTTTCCCTACATTAAAAACCGACCTTAAAAATCAGTATTTAGGATGCTGAATGTTCACCCCCATCCCCTCAAAAAGTAGGAGCTTTTCGAGTGATGCATGCTTTCAGCATCCTAAATTCTCGTTTTCAAATTACTTCATTCTCTACGATTATTCCAATGATATTTAAATTATTATAATTCTATTTTGTTTCTACCCCTCTTTAAAAGAAAAAATGTATATATTTATTAGACTTATAATACTTTACATATAAATCAAATAATTGTAGAGAATTAACTCATTTGAAAACGAGAATTAAAAACACTGAGAGCTTACACAACCCAAATAATAGGCAGACTCGAGTAATTTGCCAAATAGGGACATGATCTCTGCAATGTTTCCTTTGTTTATTAAAAGGTGTTTGTATATAAAAAACGCACCCTACATAAAATAAATATTTAATAACTCTTTCCTTATATTAAAAATCGACCTTGTGACAAAAAACTTAACAACTCAGATTCGTTTTAATTTTTTAAAAGTTTATTATCTATTTTACAGATTACACGTGCAAGTACAAACGTCAACAAAAAGTCAAAGAAACCTGTGTAGACCCGAATTCGTTTTTTTTTGTATTTGCTTATTTGTGGGATGCCTGAAACCTAATTGGTCTTTATTTTTTGTTTATTTTTATTGCGAAAATAAAATCAGTGTTTTTTATAAAAATTGATTTCAAATATATTACAAATTAACAATTAACAAACAATAAACATTTTTTCATAATTTTTTGTTCAAATAGTAATTAATTAGCAAATAATAAAATCAGTGTTTTCTTTAATATATTAGAAATTAAGGCGATTGTCAAGAATTTCCATAAAAAAGATGGAAAAAAACAAAATTGTTACCAAAGGCAATAAAAATTATTTTACTACCTAAATAGATATTTTTTGTGTTTGTAAGTATTTTAAAGCGCTTTTATTTACATGAAATATTTCCTTAAAGTTTTGACTTAGATTTAGCAATGGCCGATGCAAGCTGCCTACAGTTTCCGGAAACTACCAAAGTCTGTAACTTTTTTCCATCATTTTCAATTAGGCAGAAGAGTAAATTTTATTGCGTTTCGAAGAGTCATTTGTTGTATATTTGTTTATTTTGTTTTTTTTTCACCCAAAAAGACGAATAACCCATCACTCAAATGTTGATTATTTCTGGAAAACTGACATCGACCATAGCGAACTTTAAGTCAAAATGTTTGTTTTGCACAGGCATTTTTTGTCTAGGTTTGACCCAAGTTTTTCTGAGAACAGATACACACCAATGTTGAACAATTTATGACAAATTCAAAACCATGCATTCGCTAAGAAAATTATGAAACCGAAAATACGAACTTAAAATGTTGCTAAAATATTTTCATGTGAAAGAATGTGCATGTATGAATTAAAGTATCATCATTTGTAAACAAAACCATCTCAGACTCAGAATGTCTTTAAATTTCTTTGTTTTTCAAAACATGCTACTAATTAGTAGCATTTTTTTTATAATAATTATTTAAAATCTTTCTGTGTTTGTTAATATTTTGTTTCTTTATTTATAGGTAGAAACTATTGTGGAAAGTGACGTCTTTCAAATGTGACAAGAGATTGATGAAGAAATCAATTATAGATATACAGAAATACTTAGATGCGTAAAACTTTTAAATTTTGAACAAAATTTGCCAAAAGACTCTTCATACAAAACTAAGAAAAATATTTTTGCCAAGTGAATTTTGAAATCGGTTCTTTTGAAAAAGTTGTGTACATATGTTATGTACATAAGTAGTTTTTAAGTATTATCAAAACCATAAACACAAAACATGTGCAAATGAACACAACATTACGAATGTTTTATGACCTGTGTACATCTACATCTTCAAGAAGCTTCTGTATAAAGATATGCGCATGTGTTTCTTGAGAACTCTTCAGAATTATCATAAATGTAAAAAATGCATATTCTTTACATATTGCAGAGACAGGATTTGGGGCGATATTTAATATTTTCTTATAAATTTTATGGATTCTACAAATTTGAAAATTATTGAAGTGTTAACATTCCACATATAAAAACATTTTTTTTCAAAACCAGTTGACATAAATAAAAAACGTGTTTTAATAAAAATGCAAGTTAAAAAAACAGAAAAGCCACATTCCTGTCAAGTGTGTAGATGTTCATTCACAGAGAGATCTACTTTAACTAAACACATGCGCATACACATGGGAGAGAAACCATTTTCTTGTGAAATGTGTGAAACTTCATTTTCTCAGGTATCTAATTTAAGGTCACACATGCTTAAACACACAGGAGAGAAACCATTTTCCTGTGAAGTGTGTAAATCTTCGTTTTCACAGAGGTCTAGTTTAACTAAACACTTGCGTACACACACGGGGGAGAAACCATTTTCCTGTAAAATGTGTGGAACTTCATTTTCTCAGGTATCTAATTTAAGGTCACACATGCATAAACACACAGGAGAAAGACCATTTTCCTGTGGAGTGTGTGGAGCAACTTTTTCACAAAGGTCCAGTTTAACCAAACACATGAGCATACACACCGGGGAAAAACCATTTGCTTGTGAAATCTGTGGATCTTCATTTTCCCAGACATCCAATTTAAATTCACACATGAATATACACACAGGAGAAAAAACATTTTCCTGTGAGGTGTGTGGGTCATCATTTTCAAAAAGATCTAATTTAACTTCACACATGCGTAAACACACAGGAGAGAAACCATTTTCCTGTGAAGTGTGCAAATCCTCATTTTCTATGGAGTCGAGTTTGAAAAACCACATGCGAACACACACAGGCGAGAAACCATTTTCATGTAAAGTTTGTGAATCTTCCTTTTCACAAAAATGCAGCTTAACTAAACACATGCGCATACACACGGGAGAGAAACCATTTTCCTGTGAAGTTTGTGGATCTTCGTTTTCTCAGTTATCTCATTTAAGATCACACATTCGTATACACACTGGAGAGAAACCATTTGTCTGTGAAGTGTGTGAATCTTCATTTTCTCAGTTATCCAATTTAAGATCACATATCCGTATACACACAGGAGAGAAACCATTTTCTTGTGAATTCTGTGGATCTAAATTCTCTAGGGAATTTACTTTGACAAGGCACATGCTTTTACACTCAAGCGATAAAAGTTAACATAAAATTTGTAAGTCTTTATTTACATGGACATCACATTAGAAAAGACATATGCGTATATAGAGAACTAATCTGAATTCTCAACTTTTAAAAAAGTTTTGAATGAGAGTAACCTGGCCCCTTTCAGATTCTTGTAAATTCTGTGTATCTATATGTTTTCATGGATGCATTTAAAAACAATGTATATACATATAGGAGGGGCGTCATTTTCTTGTGAATTATATGAATCTATATTTTGTCTAAGTTATTTAGTTACATGTTCATATACATATCGAAAATTTCACAAGAGTCACTAAATTCGTGCTCTGAATGTATCGATCTTCCTTTTTAAAATAACAACATTTGAATTCATACAGGAGATAGACCATTTTCATGTACATTCTGTTACTGATAAACCAAATATTTAAATATACTAATCTACACAGTAAAGGAAAAAATTTCCTGTAAAGTGTGTTCGAAACCAAATGAAAAACATACATATATCCACATTAGAGACTATTGCCTTAATAGAGCTGACTATGAAAATGCAATATTGACTTGTAATAATGATGTTTTCAGTGTATGTGATTGTTACTGAATAAATTAAGAAAAGGTGATTAGGGTTACGAATTTAATGTGTTGAAATTAACAGTCATCTCCCAAAGAAATATGTTTGTATGGAAATATATCAAATAAGTAAAAATAAACTTGCATATAGTTTAACAGATTTCCTTTTTTATTTCCTGTTTGTTGCTGACATAAATACATCAGAAATAAGGTAAAAAGACTATTTTAAAAGCAATCCTGAAAAGCAACCAACGAACTTGAATTAATGTTAAATAAAGAGAAAAGTACATTTGTGATGATATAGATTCCCTCGTCTCAACAAACCAGGACGCCAGAAGAGATCAACTATGAAGTAGATGAAAGCGACAGATCCACTGTGTAATACAGACCAAGAGACACCTTTAAAAAACAAACAACTTTAATATATGTAAAATAAAAATGCATTCCTGTATACACAGTGTGCATAAATTATCTTTACATCTTTGATCATTTATTATATCCATCAGAGTTGCGATCAATTTTAATTTGTACAGATAATCTATGGACATCCTATTTGTGATTTATAAGAATGGACAAAAATATAATCTCGACACAAATGCAAACACAATTATACATGTACTATGATAGAATTTCTCTATTGTGGTATTTAATTTAAATTTATATACACCTTACGTTGTGCATGTTGACATCGCTGGATTACTTGATTTACTTATTTTGGGAGGAAAAAAGGTGAGACTAAATAAAGGAACTATTAAAATAATCAAACTTATTTTCAACTGGCTAACTTAATGCTAGGATAGAAAATAGTTGCACTTTTATATGAGAACTTTAATCTTGTATTTAAGGTAGGATGTACCACTAGTGGAGCAGCATAGCTAACCTATTGTGCATTTTGTGATACAAGCACCAAATTTGGCACAAATGTACATTGACATATGGCGATCGTTTTCAGATATTGAGCCACTCGTAATTCTCTCTTCATGTCCGCCATATTTGAATAAAAAATGGCCGCCATTTGAAATCTACATTTGCGCTTATCTGTGGATCTAAAATTGCTATTGACTCGATTCTGGTGCTTAAATGAATGTTTTTTGGAAGCAAAGACTCCAATGGTAACAATATGCATGGCATATTTTTTACCACTTAGCCGCCATATTGGATTTCAAAATGGTCGCCATTTGAAATTTTCATTTTAGATTATCAGTGGGTCTAATGCTGCTTTTGACTCAATTCTGGTGTCTAAATATGTTGTTTTTTTGGGGGGGGGCAAGGAATCCAATAATTACAATCTGCATTTAATATCTTTTAGCATTAAGCTGCCATATTGGATTTAAAAATGGCCGCCATTTAAAATCTACATTTGTGATTATCTTTGTGTTTAATAGCACTATTGATTTTATTCTTGTCTAAATGTATGATTGGGATGGGGCAAGGAATCCAATGGAAATATGCTGCAGTGCGCATCTTTATTGATTTTCCTGCCATATTGAATGACCTGGAAAATGATCAGTTGGGGCCAAACTCCATTTCGGGTAAAAATGACACAGAATAAGGTATAATAAATATGACCATTTCTGAATCAGAATGGAGTTTGGCCCCAACTAATCCTTTTTCGTTTTAAGAGTTGTAGTAGCAGTTTTCATGGCATTTATGATTACAGAAATGCTACATTGTGTCTTTTCAGGTTCATCGTGATGCATGCCTGTAGACTCACGGTGCTGGTTGTTCTTCTGAAGACAGTTCGATCACCATGTCAAAGAAGTTCACACTAGCTCATGCTGAGCGAACTTCATCAACTTCATAACACCTCACCACTACTGACTGGAGGTTATGCATCATATGTCAAGAGGACAAGATGGGGACATTGATCAAACCTAAACAATCTAAGAGAAAGACATTGGTAGTGGATACAGTTTACTCGCAGAGAACTTGATCAAGTTCAATGAACTTGGAGAGCTTCCAGGATAACTCCAATTGGAAAGGCATGATGATGGCCATAGCATTGAACCTGCGATCGTTGCACACGGCACACAATATCACGATACATGCAAGCTCCAGTACAACAACACCAAACTACAGAGAGCACAGAGGAGAGCACTCAAGAAAATAGGTCAGAGCGCTGAGGAACAATCTTTGTGCAAATGCACCAGGACGCATTCACGTTCGAGTACAGAGAAGGTTCCAGAAGCTTGTTTTTTCTTTGGATAACCTGCAGGGACTAATAGTTTTCGGAAAGTTGCAACATTCGAAATTGACAGATGGGTCCGTGCCTGTGCAAACCTTTGTGATACAGAACTGCTTGGCCGTCTCAGTGGTGGGGACATGGTTTCGATGGCTGCCCAGTATCACCTGCAGTGCTTGATAGGACTTTACCACCGCGTGAGATCGGTCCAATCAACAGGACCACAGGATTCCGACCAAGAGAGAGCAATGTCGGCAGTAGTCTTTGCTGAACTCGTCCTCTACATTGAAGAAACAATACAAAATGAAGAGACAGCACCAGTATTTAGATTGGCCGATCCTGTCCACCTATATCAGTCGAGAATGGAACAGCTCGGAGTGCAGCTCGATACGAGAGTTCACTCCACACAACTGAAACAGAGACTGCTATCTCAGTTTCCTGACATGCGAGCACATACCAAGGCGAGAGACATGTTGATGGCATTTGAAGAAGATCTCGGTGCTGCTCTTGACAAAGCCTGCGAACTGGATAGTGATAGTGATGCAATCCATCTTGCACGTGTTGCACACATTGTTTGCCGTCATATGTTTGGAGAAACCAAGCCCTTCACAGGATTCCCTTTGCACTAGTCAGCATGATTCTCGAGCGGCCCAGCATCAAGGACCAGACGGAAGACACTAACCCTAATACACACAAGAAAGAATTAGTCAACAGACTTTCACACCTTAGCTTAAGCATCTCGTATGACAGACTGCTCCAGCACAGATGGGCAACCATGTCTGCAAACAGTTTCACAGAGAACAAGTGTCTGCCCTCCAAAGTTGCGTGGCGAAGTGTTTACAACTGCCACTGTAGACAAGATAGACTACAACCCCAGTGCAACAACATCAAAAGACTCCTTCCATGATACCAGTATTTCTTTAATACAAACTCCTTCTTACACTGGTGAAGTAGCGAATTGGAGCATCGTCGTTGCGGGAGAATCTGGAGATGCACGGTCCAAGACTGTCGCCCTTTTGCCGCACTATTATTGCAAATGTCAGAAAGGGTGTGTGAGACGCTGCAAGTGAAAGAAGGCTGCCCTTAAGTGCACAGCCCTGTGAAGGGGACTGCACATGAAGGTGAGTCCACAAGATTCATTTACTTGTGGCAGTGCTGAACTGGTTAACATGACACTGTTTATGTACACATATCTTCAGTACCGATGTATACCTAGCCTCAAATACCAGACCATTGTAGAATGTCAGTACACACCCAACCTTATATATTATACCATACCATTTTAACTTAGATATTTAATGACTTAAGACATGTATCAAAAGTATAAAACTTAAAATTAGTAGTTGATGTTTTTATTTATACAGGGAAAGCTAGTTTTGAGAAGTTTACGTTGTTTTGTGTTAATGTTCACACTATTTTTGTGGATATTCAGACGTACCCCCGAATTGATCATCGACGTTGATTGAAGAGATGGAGAAGACTAATCAACGAAATATCTTATGAAAGGTGCCATATCAAACCTAGAACAGCACAGAATCTAATCAATAACTCAAACTTGTCAAAACAATTTTTACTTCACAGACTTTGAGTAAAATGTTGTCTTGTCAAAAATACATGATGATGAATACTCATCTCTCATGAATTAAGTGGAGTACTGTAATAAAGTATGTAATTTTGAAAAATGGATTTTTTATTTTTCATGTACTATAGAAATATTTGACGCAGATGTAATCGCACACCTAGAATTCAAGTAGCCGCCATTTTGAAATCCAATATATTGGCTAATTTATAAAGATACACAATGCATATTGTAACCGTCGAATTCCTTTCCTCCCAAAACATGCATTTGGACACCAGAATCGGGTCAATAGTAGCATTAGACCCAAAGGTAATCGGAAACGTATGTTTAAAAAAACGGCCATTTTGAAATCCAATATGGCGGCTCATTGGTACAAAATATGCGATGCAAATTGTTACCATTATATTCCTTGTCCCCTCAAAACATACATTTAGACACCAGAATCGAGTCAATAGCAGCATTAGACCCAAAGATAATCGAAAATGTAGATTTCAAATGGCGGCCATTTTTAATTCAAATATGGCGGACATGAAGAGAGAATTCCGAATGGCTCAATATCTGAAAATGTTCGCCATATATCAATGTACATTTGTACCAAATCTGATGCTTGTATCACAAAATGTACAATCCTTTTGAAATATTGAGCTAAACAGCTCCACTACACCGAGTTATAGAATCTCTAGTATCGTTTCAAACAGTAAATCATTAGTGTTTGCTATCATCGTATTTCAAGTGGAATTGAGGGTTAAATATCAAGTTTACTATTAATGCGAAGAGAGAAAGTGGAAATAGGAAACACGTTTAGGGGACTTTTTTAGTCAGTAGGTTGGATACATCAAATAAAATATAACCTTCGCCTCTCATGAGTGGCTCCATATATACCATTTAAGATGAATCCTCCTCTTCGTCACAGTGTATATTGCCAGCATCAATAACCGACATACAAGGCCTGGTTGACCACACTAGTAAGTTACCTGCTATCACTCCTTGTAGTTGATTTGCCACCCCCAAGGCGTCAAAGTCAAGGAATGTGTTCTGCTCTCCTAGCAAAGACTAAATATGGTTGAAGCATTTTAGTTGATCGGTCCTTTTCCGATCTTCTCTGTACTGCTCTAAACTATTTTCTGTCGTTTAAAGAAGCGATCATTGGCATTGTCCATCTGAAAACTATCTTTCATACATGGCATTTACTCATTGGTTCTACTCGTCCATCATTCACCCTCTCTCTCTTTCTCTCCCTCTCTTTCTCAGGGTTGGACGCATCTTTCTCTCGTGTGACTAGGGTGTATGTTCTGACTTATGTCACAAGAATATGTTTGACTTTTACAAATTGTAGCTGTCACTCTTAACTATCAACACTCTCGCCCGTCAAAACAGTCCACTTGACCTTGCCAACTCCATAACACATCTAGCCCCATTTCAGATTTAATATTGTCAGAATAAACAATTCGTACTTTTCATGAACTCATAAGTTTAATCTTTTAGTAATACTAGTGGCCTCTAAATTCCGTAGGGCCCTTTTCTCAGTCTGCCACAAAATGAAACCTTAAAAGTTGGTTCAAGTTAAATTTAAAATATAACAAAATAATACTTTGCTAAAGAGAAAAAAAAAGTGGCAAAATAAAAATAAAAGTACAAAACATACATTAATCAGTTTAATCGAAATGTTTTAATAGTTAAGTAATGTTGAGCAGAAAAATACATTGGCATGACGCAGGGAAGCTTCAAGCAAAGATTATACGCACACAAACACCTTCAGATACAAAAACAAGACAAATACGGCACTTGCAACCCGGATATGGCAACTTAAAGAAGAAAATACACCCTTCACCATCAAATGGAAAGTAATTGAGAGAAGACCATCCTTCTCTCCAGCCATAAATAAATGTCCTCTGTGTGACGCTGAAAAATACCATATATAAAGGGGCATTACTGAGCCAAATACAGTCTGTTTGAATATTCGCGATGAAATCTTTAAGGGATGCACCCACAGGAGACAAGCACTACTTGTAAACTGGACTTACCGATACACATAAAAGCCTAGCTACTCCCCCTTCTGCCAAATACATAACCCCATAATTGCCCCATTAAACACCGACTTCCACTCCAGAAAATGTTCCCAACTATCACCCCTCATAAAAATAAATAAAATTAAAAAATACGAATAAATACCTTAATCAACCCATATCCACACTACTTTTCAAGAGCAATAATTTCAACTTTCCCAAAAATATTTCTCCAGTCATTAAGAGGGTAACGCCCCCATTTCACAACATTATTATTACTCCCATAAGTCCCCACCATTTCTCGGTCATAATACTAATCTCCCACATCTCCCAAACAGATCCAATTGAACGGTTTCAAACCATTTAAAATCCCTACAGAGTTACTGCCCTTAGACCGTGCGGATGATACCTGTATTTAAATTCCTTCGGGATTGATTTAAAGTCCTTTAATCCGGGATTTAAACACGAAATTAATTAATGTTGTTCCTTGTAAACCCCTTCTCTCTCACTAATTCCTTTAGAACACACATCATCAAACTCCAAAACAGTAACGGACAAATATACGATACTCATAATATTGACTCACGGAATTTATATAGAAATATTTTTCACTTTTTTATTATTATTTTTATATATTTTTTATATCTCTTTAAATCTCCTCCGGTTTAAATCTCAACTGTTACTTTTCACCCTCCCCCTTTTTTTCAAACCTTCCTTACAATAAATTTAAACCAACATACACAACACTCTAAGCAAATAACGAGACCAAACGAGAGTGACACGTGACTTCACATTTCCGAAACAGATGACAACAGAAGCTGAATAGAGCCGGGTGGCTAAGTCCTCCCGTGCTTGAAACCGACGTTACGAATGTTGTACTAATTTTTCTGTACCAAAATAAATAAATATGACCCTCTTAATTTTTAATTTTTAACTTGAATTCTGAATTAATCTGCTGAGATTTTTCCTGCTGAGATTTTTCTCACAGAAGTATTATTACGTGATCGTTGATTAATGAATACTGAACATTTCATTAAAATTGGTTGATTTTCTGAATTTGGGTGAATTTTAAGGTGAAGGGAGGGTTAAAATGTTTTTACATTTTGGGGATCGGCCATTGATTTTGCACGTACCTACCATTCGCAGTTGTTCGTGTTTTTGTCCAGATGAAATAGTTATTTTATATTCAAGTAAATTCCTGTTTTTTTATTCTTCTCTGTCTATTTCATAAGAACTTTTAAAACCGACCTACAAATATATCGACCCTTACAATAGATTTAATTGATTACTTAATAAACTATGAAAAACAATACAAGCAATGATTTCAATGATTGCTTAATAACTATACAAGCAATAATGTCCTGGTGTGTTTAATAAAATATAAAAAATGATTTTATTGATTGTTTACTAAACAATACAAGCAATGATTTCAATGATTGCTTAATAACTATACAAGTAATAATATAATGGAGTGTTTAATAAACTATAAAAGAACTGATTTGATTGCCTTGCAAATGTGTACCCAAACACACAATTTTAAAGTTGCTCCCCATCGTGTGTTGTTCGTATATGACTTTTCGTATTAGCATTGTCTGAAAATGGCAACCTGCAAATTTTACAAGGATAAGGGTTCTCTCTTTTTTGCTTCATGTCACTTCAGTCGAAGTTCTATTAAATCAAGGGGCACCTTCCTGGGGCTAACTTCATCTCTATATGAGATACATAGATATTTGCATATTCCATTAAAGTTCTCTTTACCTGTCAAACGTTGAGTTAGTAAAGAAGTTAAGAACAACAATTTTCCTCTCTCCAATTGACTATGTTATAGTATATCTTTCCTTTTGTCTCTTGGTCCTACCGGATTCCAGGACAAGAATTCATCTAGTCTGGTGGAGTATCCAGCTTAGTGTTTTTATTTGAGGTAACATTACTTGGAGAATGTGCATAATTCCCCATATGAGCCAGTGTATAGCCGTGTCGAGGGAATCATATTTGGGCTTCGAATACTATGTTATTTTGAATATTTTGTCGGGGTTACTTGTCGGGTGAAGTATCTTCATGTCAGATTCGTGACAAACCCTTGTACAAAGAGACCGAAGACACTCGAGGATGGTGTCTAGTAGGTAATTCAAACTCTGCGGTATGTGTTCTTACATGGTCTTTTAGTTGTGAATTTTATGTAAAACCTGATCAACTTACTAAACAAGAACAAGGTTTCTCTCTCTTTTTTTTCAATTTTCTTATCTTTTTGTTTTTGCTGGGGATGGGGAATCCTGTCGGATGCCAAACATTCATCGGCTATTTCAGACACTTCAGCTGAGAGATCTTCTTAAGATTCTAACCGTCCCTTTAAGTGCAACTGTTTGTATCTCTCTTGCACTTGGTTCACCGGGTATATCCGCCAGGTAGTTTTTGAAATTCTTTTTCATGAGTCCGGTTGCTCCAGTAATTATTACTGGAATGATGGAGATTTCCCTAAGATTCCAGTTTATTTTCATGTCATACATAAGACACTAGTGTTCGGATCAAGGGTCGTGTTCCCCCGATTATAAACGTGTTCGTTGATTCAAGCAATGTCGCATGCAAAGACAGAGTAATAATTAATAAATAAAATGAAGTAGTTCAAATAACGTTTATTGAACGTGTGTGTATGTGGAATGATGAAGTGTGTGGTGTATGCATGTGTGTCGATGGAAAAACAGTTCTTGAACAGGTACGAGAAGAAATGAAACCGGCGTGGGAAAAGTCATTGAAAGCCGTACACAAAGAAAATGAGTTGAGAACTCTTACCGTTGTTTGACTACGTGTTGACAGAAGAAAAGTGTGTTGGTAGTTGTTATGCCGAGGCCAGTTGAAGAGAAAAGAGGTGAGACGGAGCGCTGTGTCAGCGTCATTCTGTCGAGGCCGGTTGAGTAAAGAAGAGCTTGTGAAACAGAGTGCTAGTGTCAGCGTCGTTCTGCCGAGGCCGGTTGGTAAAGAAGAGAGAGAGAGACGGAGCGCTGTGTTAGCGTCGTTCTGCCGAGGCCTGTTGACAAGAGAAGAGAGAATTTCCGTTTGCACCGGTTTTTATAGTCTGAAGGGCAGATAACTCTGGTGTCGCTTTCCAGCGCCACCTGTTGGTGAAAAAGCGACACCTAACGGCCAAGCGCAAGTGAGTCTGCGGTTGAAAAATGTAGAGTGCAAGCGAATTTGCACTTGTTGGTTGCGTTGTTCATGTTGATTAGTCTGCGTGATGCGGAGCTAATGAACGATCGTTGAATTGTCAGTGGTGCATTGTGGTCAAAGACAAGTGTGTACGTGTTCGGTATTGTTGGTAAGGTCTGTGGTGTACATGAATTTGCACGCTTGGTTGAAGATGATGAGCGAGCGCAAGTGGGTCTGTGCGGTTGTTGATGAGTGAGCACATGTGGGTCTGTGCAGTTGTTGATGAATGAGCTCAAGTGGGTCTGTGCGGTTGTAGATGAATGAGCACAAGTGGGTCTGTGCGGTTGTTGATGAGTAAGGGTGATGCATGAGCACAAGTGATTCTGTGCAGTTGTTGATGTTGTTCATGTTAATTAGTCTGTGTTGTGGAGCTGATGAACAAACATCTAGTTGTTGAGATTGGTGGTACACTATGGTCAAAATCAGATGCGCAAATGTCTGCAAGTGAGTTAGCAAGTCCAGGTACAAGTGGGTCTGTACTGGTGTTGGTGTCGTTCGAGTTGATGTGTCCTCCTGTAGATCATCGAACGTCCAGTTGTTGAGTATTTTAGTCGTGCTTTTGCAGTTTGTACTCGTTTTTGAACTGGTGCGATTTCTTCCATAGTATTGTCAGTGATGTCCGGGAATGTCTGGTGCTTGATGAATGTCCGGGAAGATGTGGTTGTTCAAGTTGATGGGTCCTCCTGTTGATCAACGAACGTCCAGTTGTTGAAGAGGGTTGGTAGGCCTTGAAGGGTGATGTTGGTGCTTGCTGAGTCTGACTTTTTACAACCAGTATTAAGTCATAGGGCTTGGTGATGTTATTTGTGTTTGGCATCGTGTGTTGTCTGTTTTGTAGCAGTTTTGTTTTCTTTTCTATATATTTTTCCAACAACGTGGGTAGAAGGGAAAAAGAATAAAAAGGTGGAGTCGTAACTTGTTTCACATACGGAAACAAAAACGAGAAATGACGTTTTTGTTTTGTTTGTTAATCTCCACGTAGAGAAAGAATGGCGGCTTCTCTTTCTTTTTTCTTTGTTGTCGAAAAGAAAGAAGAAATAAATTCGTATTTTCATTTTTGTTGTTTGAATTTTCATTTCCACGTGGTCAGAGAAAAAGATGGCGGCTTCCTTTTTTTGCTTGTTGTTAAAACAGAGAAAATAAATTCGTATTTTCTTTTTTGTTGTTTGAATTTCCATCTCCACGTGGTCATCTAAAAGATGGCGGCATTTTTAAAAAAAAATTATCAACACGTGGTCATGAAAAATATGGCGGCATTTTTTAATTTTTTATCAACACGTGGTCATGAAAAAGATGGCGGCATTTTTTAATTTTTTTCCCATGTGGCCTAGAAAAAAAAAGGCTGCGAGTGAGCGTGTGTCTTCTTTTGTTTTCTCTCTATCTCCACGTGTTCAAAACAAAGGAAATGGCGTCTTGTAAAGGCCTTTTGTTCGTCGAAAAAGAAAAAAAAAGGATTGGGAAAAGTTCGTCTTTTTTTTTGTATATATTTTTCCGATACGTGGGTTGAGAAAGGGAAAAAAATGAAGTTGTAATTTGTTTTACACCCGGGAGAGAAAACCGAGAAATGTTTTTGTTTTTCTTTGTTTGGGTTTTAATTTCCATGTGACCAGAGAAAAAGATGGCGGTTTCCCCCTTTTTTTTTTGCTTGTATATTTCTACCACGTGGGTAGGAAAAAACAAAGAAAAATATGGGTGCGTAATTCGTTTCACAACGAAAAGAAAAAACGAGAAATGATATATTTTTTTTGTTCTTGTGCGAAATTAATTACCCTGTCCCATAAAACAAAGCTTGCACGTTCGGGTCACCAATGTTCGGATCGAGGGTCGTGTTCCCCCAATTATAAACGTGTTCGTTGATTCAAGCAATGTTGCATGCAGAAGACAGAGTAATAATTAATAAACAAAATTAAGTAGTTCAAATAACGTTTATTGAACGTGTGTGTACGTGGAATGATGAAGTGTGTGGTGTATGCATGTGTGTCGATGGAAAAACAGTCCTTGAACAGGTACGAGAAGAAATGAAACCGGCGTGGGAAAAGTACACAAAGAAAATGAGTTGAGAACTAGGGTTTCTACTTTCTCTCTTTTGTCCCATATCACTATGTCAGGTTTAAGAGCTCCGTTTTCTGGATATGTAGCTGTAGGGATTGCATAGTCATAGTTGATGGTGTATTACTTATTTCCAATTGTTCTCTAGTATATCTCCCAGTACTTGCTGCCACACTGGATATTCTTTTCAGCCAGTCTACAGAGCCTTCCTTATCAATATAGTTCTGTAATGGTGCATCCAGAAAATATTTATCACGTTGTTAGTTGGCCCATTCTTCCAGTTTTTTCCAATCGAAGGTCTTAGTGTATTCTTCGTGGCTCTTCCAGACTATTTCCATGGCAGGCTTGTTTTCCGTTTCTGTCTCATTTTTCAGACAGTCATGTTCAAAATGTTTGGCCAGTTTTGTGATAGAGGTTGTTCTACTGGCATTGGTTTCTTGGTGTTGCTGCATCATCATAAGGTTTTGGTTCTGGGAGTTCACCAAATATTGAACGTTGCTCACAATAGTGGCTCGATGTTGATGGTAAATTTCTGAGAGACCCATACCTCCTAACCCTCTTGGCAGATACAGTCTAGATAGACACTGGTTTTTGTACATTAGTCAACATTTTCCTCGTTTTTGTGTTTAGTCTGTTAATACCCTTTTGTGGCCAATCAATAATCCCAAAGCTGTATGTTATGCATGGCCAGTTTTTTAATGTCAGTTACTTTGTTTTTGTTTGTGAGCTGTGTACATATTTTCTGCCAAGTTTTCCTCTCATCTTGACATGTTGAATTAAATCATGTTCTTCTATGCCAAGGTATTTGTATTGTTACTGCTCTTTTTTGTTTTATTTTACTTCAGTCGAAGTTCTCAGAAATAAAGGGACCCCTTTGTTAGGACTAACACTTGATCTCTATATGAGATACATAGATTTTTGAGTGTTCTTTTGAAGTTCTCCTCTACCTCTCAAACGCCGAGCCAGTAAAGAAGTTAACAATATCAATTTTCCTCTCCATAATTGACCAGTTAACTATGTTATAGTATATTTTTATTGTGATCTTACCGGATTCCAGGACAATAATTTATCTAGTCTGGTAGAGTATCCAGCTTAGCGTTGTTACTAGAGGCAACATAACTTGGAGAAGGTGCACCATTCCTTTTATGAGCCAGTCTGGGTAGCCATATCGAGGGGATCTTATTTGGGCTTCGAATACTATGTTATTTTGAATATTCTGTCAAGGTTTACTTTTAGGATGACGTATCCTCACGCCAGGATGTCCTGAGAAACCCATGTACAGAGAGACCTTAGATACTCGAGGACAGTGTCTAGTAGGCATTCAAGTTCTCTCCGGTCGGCATTCAGTGTGAGTTTACATGTGACGTTTTAAATGAAAATTGTCTGGAATTGTTGTACACTTCACAAACAAGAGATTTTCTTCAGCATCTCTTTCCATGTTCCTCGCTAAATTGAGCTCCTTGTAAATGTTAATCCAGAAACTTTACAATTATAAATGTTTGTTCTCTTTCCACATTTGTTTTTATTAAAATCTTGATCAATTGATGATATGTTAAATATATTTCATTAATTTTCATATAAACTGTTATCTGTAAATGAAGAAGAAATATTATATTACAAGAATTACTTTGCATCGATGTTAATTGATTACCCCCTTAACTCACACTAAATCAAAACATTTAATATTTGACATAATAGAATTATTTAAAGTCTTTCAAGATTCAGGCTGTCTGATTCTTTGAAGAGATAGCATTTTTTTGTAATTCGACAGAAAATGTTCTTACAACTTTTGGCGATTTGTTTTAATCTTGTAATTTACTGACACTCTTTCTGTTCCTAGGGGGGGGAGGTAGTCCACGGCTATAAATCGTATGTGCCGTTAAAATGTTCCACATAATTTGTAGGCAGGTTATCAGTAAAAATTGCTTTGGATCAAAATTGCTTTATTGTTGCCTTTTTCAATTGATGCGGGTTTTTTCCTTTAATTATCACATTCGGTGTGTCTTCTTTAGGTTTGTGTTAGTCTTTGATAAACTTTGTAATCATTTTAAACAAACATCCATGTATTCCGTCTTGGTCAGGTGCTTCATATTTTTCTTAGATCGTTTTCCTTGTTTATTCATTAATTTCGGTTTCTGTGTTTTAATCCAATTTTCTTTGTCTTTTCAGTCGCATTTTCTTTTCTCTTGAAATTCCCAGGCTTATTAGCAACAGAATTACAGCCATAAAATCATCTGAATATCATGAACAAACTTTTGCTGCTTTTATATTAAAACTTGTTGAATCTACCCAGTGTTGCATCGAGAATTAAGTCAAGCAACAATAAAACTAAACATTTCGGCTACAATGCTAACGAACAGACTTCATGATGTTTTGTTTTATAGTAGAAGTTATTGAAAACAAGGTTTCCCTATATTACCTTTTTGTATATATTTAAAATTATGATTTCTTGTGAATACTAGACCACACAAGATTAAAATTTCTCTCTTTTTCTTTACATTTCTGTTCAGTTACTTGTAAGATATCAATGGGCCCCTCCTAGAATTAAAACTTGATCTCCCTTTTTATTTTTTATTTTCTTATTTTTTTTACCGGATGCCAGACATTTTCCTGCTATTTTAGAGACCCCAACATTTTAGGATTGTAACCGTCCTTCTAAGCGCAATTGTTTGTATCTGTCTTGCACTTGGTTCACTGAGTATATTTTACAGGTAGTTTTTGAAATTCTTTTTATGATCCCGATAGCTTGTATGATTATTGGAATGATGGAGATCTTAAGATTCCAGTTTATTTTCAGGTCGTACATAAGACCTTGGTATTTCGTTATCTTCTCTCTCTCTCAGCTCTGTATAAGCAAGCATCATTACGGACCCTGACTTCAACTAGGGTTGCTACTTTCTCCCTCTTGCTCCAAATTACGGTGTCAGGTTTAACAGCTCCATTTCTTATCATGTAGCTATAGGGATTGCATAGTAATAGTGGATAGTGTATGATTTATTTCCAACAGTTCTTTCTGGTATATGTTCCCAAGATTTTCTCTTACACAGGATATTCAATTTTTTACAGATCGTCCAGTTGATATATTTACACACTCCACAGGTCACATTGTGATGACTATCCCCAGAGGGAACCTTACTACTGGATCTTAGGTGGCTCATAAGTTTCATGTGAGTGATTTCTAGTGTGTTTGCATGTGATTTTTTAAAATCAAAATTGCTTGCAAATTGTGAATTACATACTTCTCTTCAGTTCGCATATGTTTTTCATACTACATAATATGTAAATGCTTTGCCACAAACTTTACAGCTATAAGGTTTCTCTCCAGTGTGTGTTTTTTAATTGAGAATTCTGTGCGAAACCTAATCCACATATTAGACAGGATTAAGATGTCTCTTTTTTTTTTTAAATGTCCTTATCTTTTTGTTTCTGCTGGGGATGAGGCATCCTACCGGATACCAGACATTCACTGGTTATTTTAGACACTTCAGCAGAGAGATCTTTTTAAGATTCTAAAAGTGCAATTGTTTGTATCTCTCTTGCACTCAGTTCACCAGGTATATTCGCCAGATTGTTTCTGAAATTCTTTTTCATTAGTCTTATTGCTCCTATAATTACTGGGATGATGGAGATTTTCCTAAGATTTCAGTTTTTTTCATGTCCTACATAAGACCTTGGTATTTCGTAATCTTTTCCCTTTTCAACTCTGTTAAATCCTGACTTGAACTAGGGTTTCTACTTTTTCTTTTTTGTCCCATATCACGATGTCAAGTTTAACAGCTCCGTTTTCTAGATATGTAGCTGTAGGGATTGCATAGTCATAGTGGATCGTGTATAACTTATTTCCAACTGTTCTCTCTGGTATATGCTCCCAGGACTTGCTGATACATTGAATATTCAACTTTTTACATATAGTCTAGTAAAGATATTTACACACTCTGTTGTGTCACATTGTATAATAGCATTTCCCAGAAGAACATTGCAACTAGATGTCAGGTAGCTCACACTCTCCACTTCTGTGTGGCAGAACCTGCACTTGTTAATGTTGCTGAAACCACTCATCTTTTTAAAGGTATTGGTCATCAAGCCTTGATCTTGAGCAGCCATTATCATTCTCTCCTGATCATAATGGAGAGATCCTCTTTTCAGCCAGTCAACAGAACCTTCATTATCTATATATTCCTGGGATAATTCACCTAGGAAATACTTAGCACGTTGTTGGTTGGCCCATTCTTCCAGTTTTCTGGAATGGAAAGTTGGTGTAATTTTGGCGGTTTTTGCCAGCTATTTCTGTGGCAGGATTGTTATCTGTTTCTGCCTCATTTGTAAGACAGTCCTGTCCAAAATGTTTGGCCAGTTTGTGATAGAGGTTGTTTAGCTTGCACTGGTTTCTTGATGTTAGCATATCATCATAAGGTTTGGGTTCTGGGAGCTCATCAGATATTGGCCGGTGCTCACAATAGTGGCTCTATGTAGATGATCAATTTCTGAGAGATCCATTTCTCCTGCTCTTCTTAGCAGGAACAGCCTGGGTAGACACTGTAATGTTATTGGCTGGGTTAAATGAGTAGTAAGACAGAAAGAAGTATAGGATAAATAACAAGGTTTATTGGCGGTCCAATTACATTCTAACTGAGTCATCGCCAGGGGTCGTAACTCGTCCCCTCACCGGTGAATCCGGTGCAGTAACACTACACCCCCCTTCGGTTGTAAAGTTCTTTACAAGGACAGTCTTTTAGGTGGTCGAACTTGTCGACCGCTTCTTGTATATTTCCCTTGGTCAGGACCTCTGGAACTCTCTAGTGGGATGTTTCTTTGGTTACTGGGAAGATCTGTTGAGTCATCATCACAGCTATACATATATCCATATCGAGGGGAATGTGGTAAGGTGTTTGCTTCCTGTGGGGTAGCCACCTGAGAGAAGCTGGTTTCTCCGTTCCTTAGGCGCAGATTACTTTTGTTGCGTCGGTGTAGTCCTGAATCTGTCTTAACTAGGACTGACCTTGGTGACATAGTTTTACTTATTACAGCTGTACTGGTCTTAGGTATCTTGACCCAGACTGGTTGTCCTTTTTCAAAGGCAGGACGATTTTTAGCCCGATGACGTTTGTCATAGTTTTGCTTTTGTCTGGCTTTGAGCCGGGTCTCTGCCCTTCTATGTTCTTCGATGTTTTGCTGATCAAATGAATTTCTTTGATGAATGGTAAGGATCCGTGTTCTTAGTTTTCTATTCATTAACAGCTCTGTAGGACTCTTGCCGTGTTGCAGAGGAGTGCTGCAATAATTTAGCAGTGCTATGTATGGGTCACTTGCTTTCTTCAATAAGTTTTTTATTGTCTGGACTGCACGTTCAGCTTCTCCGTTTCCTTGCGGATGATGGGGGCTACTTGTGAGGTGCAGGAAGTCAAAAACATTTAAAAAGTTCCTGAATTCACTAGAACTGAATTGGGGACCGTTGTCAGATATGATTGTCTCTGGGATCCCATGCCTAGCGAATATTGATTTAACATGCTCTATTACGCTGGCTGAGGTAGTTGTCCGTAAATGGGCTATTTCAATCCACCTGGAAAAATAATCGACAATCAGAAGATATCGGTGTCCCATGAATTCGAACAGATCCATTCCTATTTTCTGCCATGAATATGCAGGTAATTTGATGGGTTGTAGTGGTTCTGGTGGATATTTTCGTTCTTTTTCACAGATACCACATTTCCCAACTTTGTCTGCAATTTGTTTAGAGAGGCCAGGCCACCACACACTTTCGCGAGCTAGTGCTCGGCATTTGACAATACCTTGGTGTCCCTCATGTAGACGCTCTAGTATGTCTTTTTGAAGTACATTAGGAATGACAAGTCGGCTCTGGTACATTAGAAGTCCCTGGTAAACTGTTAAGTCCTGGTTGACAAACCAGTACTGTTTTAGTTCGGGGTCCCGCCTTGCTCTTTCGGGTCAGTGGTCCATCTCATAATATTTGATTACCTGACTGCAGACCTGGTCAGTATTTTGTTTTAGTCGGATATCCTCTAATCATTTATCGCTCGCCGAGATATTTCCTATGACTGAGCGGATAAATGAGTCGGTCTCTGTCTCCTGCTGGATATCCTGTATAACAGGACTACGCCCAGGTGCTCGGGACAAAGCGTCTGCTGTTGTGAGGTCTTTTCCTGCTGTGTATATGATCTCATAGGAGAATCTCATTAACCTCATGCGGAAACGTTGAATTCTTGGAGTTAATTCGTCGAGTCGCTTCGACTTCAACAGTGCCAACAGTGGTTTGTGGTCTGTTTCGACTGTGAATTTTGGCATTCCGACCAAGTAGTCCGCAAATTTTTAACAACACCAAGTGACTGCTAGTGCCTCCTTCTCAACCTGTGCATATCTCTGTTCTGTTTCTGTCAGAGATCGTGAAGTATAAAATACCGGTCTCCAGTCATTTTCTTGCTTCTGTAGGAGTACACCGCCTAGGCCATAGCTAGATGAATCTGCTGATACCCTTGTCGGCTTGTTGGAATTGTAATGAGTCAGTACTGATGCAGAACTCAGTTGCTTTTTCAGGGTCTGGAATGCTACTATCTGAGGCTCATCCCAGATCCATTCTGACTCTTTCCTAAGAAGCTCTCGGAGTGGTTTGGTGGTTTCGGCTAGATTCCTAGCAAATTTTCCGACCTGGTTTGCCATGCCCAGTAAGCGTCGTAATTCGGACACATTCTCAGGTCTGGGCAAGTCCATAATTGCTGCTACTTTTTCGGGATCTATTTGTATTCCCTCTTTTGATATAATGTGACCCAGAAACTTTATGTTTCTGACAGAAAATACACATTTATCGTTGAGTGTAGCTCCTGCAGCCTACATTTTCTGCAGTACTGCTTTTAGTCGCTGGTCGTGCTCCTGCTGGTTTCTTCCACTTATTAGGACGTCATCTATATCACAGATGACTCCTGGTATTCCGGACAAAATGTGTGTCATCTCCCTATGAAAGATTTCTGGCCCAGAACTTATCCCGAATGGAAGTCGTTTGAAACAGTACCTCCCATAAGGTGTTATAAATGTGGTAAGGACCTGCGATTTTTCGTGTAGGACGATTTGGTAGAAACCGTTGTTGCAGTCGAGCTTGCTAAACACTGTGGCTCCATCGAGCTCGGCCAGTAATTGGTCTGTGGTGGGTAAAGGAAATTTTTCCCGTTTCACACTCTCGTTTAGCTTGGTAAAGTCGACGCATAACCTAACTTTACCGTTAGCTTTTTGGACGGCGACTATTGGGGCACACCAATCAGTTGGTGATTTGACTGGACGGATTATGTCCTCGTTCCCCAGACGTTTCAGTTCTTCCTGAACCTTCTGTTTCATAGGCAACGGCAATCTTCTAGGGGTAGCAATGTAAAAGGGCTGAGCTCCTGCCTCCAAACGTATCTGGTACACATGTTCCATTTTCCCTAGGCCTGTGAACAGTTCTGGGAACTCTTTCTTATACTGGTGCCCTTCGCTTGTCACTCTATTAACTGCTTTCAGCAGGTTGAGGGCTTTGATTGCTGGTCCTCCCAGTAGAGGTTCTTGCAGACTCTCTATAACATAAAGGTCCTGTTGCAAGCTTACTTTTTCCGTGGCCAGTTTGGCCTTCACACATCCTATGAGGTTTATCTCATGATGATCCGGTCCGTACAGTCTTTTGTTTGTGGGTTGAATGAGTGGGGAATTTTTCCTGAAGAACCGGTCCGGGATTACGGTCACATCTGCACCTGTATCCAGCCTAAAATTTATAATTTATGTACAGGTCTTAGTGGTGACCTTGATTTTAGCCTGCCAATTTGTATTACCCTCAGTGGTAATTGTACCTATATTGTCGAGAGTGACAGAACCTAAAAAATGATTTTCTTCTTCCTCTCTTATTTCTCTAACCTTCGCCTTATCGGTTCTGCAAAATTTTGCATAATGCCCTTGCTGCGAACAAATTCTGCAGCGTGCATCTTTTGCTCGGCAGTCATTTCTATTGTGGAATGGAAATTTCCTGCAGCGTGTGCATTTGCTAGGCATTTTCGATTTCGGATGTGGTTGTTTGGTGAAGTTTGTCTTATAGGTTCGCTTCGTAACCCGGTTGATTTGAGAATCCGCTGCATCGGCACCGGAGGAAATGGTCTGCGTCTGTTGTTTCGAAGTTTCGTAGGCTCTACCTATTTGTAGGCACTTGTCTAGAGTAAGCTGTTTATCAGACAGTAACTTTTCTCTGACGGTATCGCTTCGAACTCCGACAACGACTTGGTCTCGAATAAGCCTATCCTGTAGCTGTCCGAAATTACAGTTCTTTGCAAGTTGCTGAAGAGCAGCTATATAGGTCTCGATACCTTCCGATACTTCTTGCTTGCAAAGATGGAATGTATAGGATTTGTAAGCTTCGTGCTTTTCGCCCACGAAAAAATCCTCAAACTTCTTCATCACCTTCTCTAGGTCCGTCTTTTCTTCCTCAGAGTTAAACTTCAACCCTTCATATATATCGTAACTATCTTCCCCGATAGTTGCTAAAAATACCGATGTCTGATATGAAGTATCTGCTTCTTTAGACAATCTACTAGCGACCGAATAATTGAGAAAATTTCGTTTAAATTTTCGCCAGTTATTAGCAACATTTCCAACGAGAGTCATTCGTTCGGGGGGTGGTATATTAGCAGAATATTGCTTTATGTCCGTGTGAGGTATTTTTCAAAAGTACTCGATATATATGAAACAAAAACAAATTTCTGTACTCACTGTTCTCTCTCTTTTCTTACTTTTTGTTGTTTGTGGGACCGTTTTCCGTAAGTCGTTTGTTTATCGATAGTAGAATTTTCTTTCTCTTAGAAATCCTTACTACGATATCCGATTTATTTGTTTGTTTTTGGTCTCCACAAATTGTATCCTTTATCTGACACCATGTAATGTTATTGGCTGGGTTAAATAAGTAGTAAGACGGAGAGACGTATAGGATAAATAACAAGGTTTATTGGCGGTCCAATTACATTCTAACTGAGTCATCGCCAGGGGTCGTAACTCGTCCCCTCACCGGTGAATCCGATGCAGTAACACTACAGACACTGGTTACTGTACATTACTCTGTACATTGTCAATATTTTTCTCGTTTTAGTGTCTATACTATTAATGTCCTTTTGTGGCCAATCAATAATTCCAAAGCTGTTAATTTTCACTGGCATTGCTAATTGGTTAATGGCAGTTACTTGTTTTTGTTTGTAAGCTGTGCATTGCAAAACTTTCTAACACGGTGTATATATTCTCTGCCATTTGTTTCTCTTTCATCTTGGCATGTTGAATTGAATCGTTTTCTTCTATGCCAAGGTATTCGTATTGTTCCTGTTTTTCAAGATCTTTGATGTCAGTATCTTCTTTCTGTTACATTTACACGTTCTTTGCATCACCTGCAACTCTTTGGTCGTCGTAGATTTACTTTCGCTGTTGATTCAATGGGACGATAAGTCGTTTACTTGATTCCACGAATTTCAACTGCCCGGGAACTATTCGTACTGCTCTGTCGTACTTCGTCTCGCTGTCGTCGTGCGTCGCGACTACTCGCACTACCTTGTTGTCTGCAGCCCGTCGCCATCATGTCGCTGCCGTGTGAACTACTATTCACTTCCTTCGTGTTCGGGCTGCCATCGTCTCTTCACACCGGCGGTTTCTTTGTGGGCTGAAATCAATCTTTCCGTTTTAAATAAAGCACAACAATCTTTTACTGTTTAATTCTGAGCTTTTTATTAACTATTTAATTCCGACAATTGAGGAGTTCGTTGGTAACTTGAGAGAGAGGCCACACTAATTAAATCTACTAAGTTAATTTCGTAATTGCTTGCAGAGAGAGGAATATGAAAGATTCACTAAGGCTCTTATAATCTTGGGACTCTTAATCCCTTCTTGTAACAGCTACATGATCGTGAGTTGTTCCCTCGACGCTTCCAAGAGAGACTCTGATCAAATCTTATCTTAACTTTCCCATGCGTGAAACCCTGACGTTACCAAACCTCGTGATCACGCCAGGTGCAATCTAACCTTTGACCTTCTATGAACTTTAGGTTACGTCAATGTCTCCGCAACCCATGGGAAACACATCGAACCGAACTTGCACGAGATGACTTCATCACAAATCGCGCAAGTCAAATTCGATCTCCGACAGATGCGTCCATTCTCATAGGGCATTATTCAAAATTTCCAGCTTTGAGAGAGTACTTAGCCTATTTGTCCAGGCCGAACTTCATTCCAATATCTTTGGAGAAGGTATGTACAACCTGCAAGAGTTGGCTTAAGTCAGCATCTGAACAAGCATACAGCTTGAGGTCATCCATGAAGAGCAGGTGGTTGACACTTTTGTTTGGGTCTTGTTGGCAGCCTTGGCTCAGATTGTAGGGACTCCGGCTTTTGTTTAGTAATTTTCTTAGCGGATCAATTGCAGGCAAAAGAGTAGATGATATAAGCTATCTCATTGGAAGATTTCTCTTCGAATCTTGACGTCAAGAATTTTTATTGTTCCATTAGTGTGTCTTAATGCTACAGTTGTTTTCCACATATTTATCTGTACTAATATCATGTATCTCTAGTCCAAAATCTAATCCACATATTAGAAAGGATTAAGGTTTCTCTCTAGTATGTATTCTCATATGCATTTTGAATCTGAAAATGCCTTCAAACAAGCTTTACACCTATTTCTCTCCAGAATGTTAACAAGTATATGTTTTTTAATTAGTAAATAAGTGTAAAACTTGATCCAAGAACAAGGCTTCTCTCCAGTATGTGTTTTTAATTGATAAACAAGTGCAAATCTGGATCCAAGAATGAGGTTTCTCTCAAGTATATGTTTTTAATATATATACAAAGGCGAATCTTGATCCACAAATGAGACTTCTCTCATATATGTGATTTTAATTGATAAATAAGTGCAAAATGTGATCCAAGAATGAGGCTTCTCTCCAGTATATGTTTTTAATTTATAAATAAGTGCAAATCTTGATCTAAGAATGAACCTCCTCTCCAGTATATGTGTGTAATTGATAAATAAGTGCAAATCTTGATACAAGAATGTTGCTTCTCTCCAGTATATGTTTTTAATTGATAAATAAATGCAAATATTGGCCTTACAATGAAGCTTATTTCCAGTATATGTTTTTAATTGATAGATGAGTGCAAATCTTGATCCAAGAATGAAGCTTCTCTCCAGTACATGCTTTTAATTTATAAATAAGTGAAAATCTTGACTGAATAATGAAGATTCCCTCTAGTATGGTTTTAATTGATAAATAAGTGCAACTCTTGGCCTAACAATGAAGTTTATTTCCAGTATGTGTTTTTAATTAATAAATAAATGAAATACTAGCCTAAGAATTAAGCTTCTCTCCAGTATATCTTGTTAATTAATAAATAATTGCAAATCTTGACCTCAGAATGTTGCTTCTCTCCAGTACATTTTTTTAATTGATAAATAAGTGCAAATCTTGATCCAAGAATGAGGCTTCTCTCTATTATATGTGTTGTTTTATTAATAAGGGAAAAACTTGATCCCAAAATTAGGCGTCTCTCTAGTATATGTGTTTGATTGATAAATAAGTGCAACTCTTAACCTCAGAATGTTGCTTCTCCCCAGTATATATTTTTAATTGATAAATAAGTGCAAATCTTGATCCAAGAATTAGGCTTCTCTCTAGTATATGTTTTTAATTGATAAATAAGTGTAAATCTTGGTCCAAGAATGTTGCTTCTCTCCAGTATATGTTTTAATTAATAAATAAGTGCAACTCTTGGCCTAACAATGAAGCTTATTTCCACTATGTGTTTTCAATTGATAAATAATTGCAAATTTAGATCCAAAAATCAAGCTTCTCTCAAGTATGTTTTTAATTGATACATAAATGTAAATCCTAATCCAAGAACTAGGCTTCTCTCCAGTATATGTTATGAAATGATAAATATGTGCAAACTTTTACCTTAGAATTAAGCTTCTTTCCAGTATATGTTTTTAATTGTTAAATAACTGCAAACTTTGACCTAAGAATGAAGTCTCTCTCCAGTATATTTGTTTAATTGATAAATAAGTGCAAATCTTGATCCAAGAATGTTGCTACTCTCCAGTATATGTTTTTAATTGATAAACAAGTGCAACTCTTTATCTAAGAATGAAGCTTCTCTCAGTATATCTTTTTAATTGATAAAGCAGTGTAAATCTTGACCTGAGAACATAGCTTCTCTATGGTATGACTTTATTGATAAATAAATGTAAATGCTGACCTAAGAACAAAGCTTCTCTCCAGTATATGGTTTTAATATATAAATAAGTACAAATCTTGATCGAAGAATGAAGCTTCTCTCTAGTATATGTGTGTAATTGATAAATAAGTCAAATCTTGATCCAAGAATTTTGCTTCTCTGCTATATATGTATTTAATTTATAAATAAGTGCAAATCTTGACCGAATAATGAAGCTTATTTTCAGTATGTGTTTTTAATTGATAAATAAATGAAATCCTAGCCTAAGAATTAAGCTTGTCTCCAGTATATGTTTTTAATTTATTAATAATTGCAACTCTTGACCTAAGAACAAATGTTCTCTCCAGTATATATTTTTAATTAATAAATAAGTGCAACTCTTGACCTAAGAATGAAGCTTCTCACCATTGTATGTAAATTGATAAATAAGTGCAAATCTTGACCTAAGAATGAAGCTTCTCTCTAGAATATATTTTGAATTGATAAATAATTGCAAATCTTGATCCAAAATCAGGTTTCTCTCAAGTATATGTTTTTAATTGATACATAAATGTAAATCCTAATCCAAGAATTAAGCTTCTCTCTAGTATATGTTATGAAATGATAAATATGTGCAAATCTTGTCCTAAGAACAAAGCTTATTTTCAGTATATTTGTTTAATTGATAAATAAATGTAAATCCTGATCCAAGAATGTTGCTTCTCTCCAGTATATGTTTTTAATTGATAAATAAATACAAATCTAGACCTAAGAATGAGGGTTGTCTCTAGTATATGTTTATATTTGATAAATAAGTGCAAATCTTGATCCAAAAATAAGCCTTCTCTTTAGTATGTGTTCGCATGTGTTCTAACAGTATATTTCTATGAAAATATCTTCTTTTTAACTTTATAACTATAAGGTATCTCTCTTTTTTATTTTACTTCAGTTAGTTCGAGGAAATCAAGGGGCTAAATCTTGGATCTGACACTTGATTTCATTACGATTTTGATTTATATCCGGGGCTTTTTATGTCTGCTATCTGCTAGTTTTTTTTTCATATACAATATAATATTTCTTTCTTTCAGAGACTATGCTGTTTTTTAATCATTTTTTGGGTCCTGGTATTTAATTATCTTTTCGCGTTCAGTTCTATTGATGTCAAATTCATTTGGAATGATTACATCATCAATAATGAGTGCAGTCCTTTCAGGTTTGTTCCTTATAACAATATCTCGATTGATGGCCTCATGCATTATGTATCTGCCTGCCTGTATGTTTTTGTCATAGTAGACTGTCACCTTTCCGATTGATGTTATCAGTAAAGGTTCATGCCTCCAGATGTTCGGCAATCTGTCAAGCTGCATCTCACCGCATATCTTCCAATCGAGGTATTTACATACTTTGTTGTGGCGGACAGTGTAAAGACCATTGGCGAATAGGATCTGGCATCCAGACATTAGGTGGATCGGGCTCTCAACCGCTGAATGACAAAACCTACACTAGTCATTTGTTTGTAAGCCAGCCATTTTTTTATTCATTTGTGCCTTGGTCTTGTCCGGCTATAATAATTCTTTCTTCATCAAATGGAAATCTGCCATTCTGGAGCCATTGGAGTGACGCCTTCCTGGTTAAGCTCATCCAGGAACTTCCCTGCTCTCTTATGTTGTTTCCATCCTTGTTTTGTTGTCTCTTTCTCCTTCTCTGTGTATTTCTGTATTTTCTCTCTTGCAATCCAGGTTTCTGGTTCGTCATACACCTCGGCAGTATTCTCCAGTATGACTCCCCCAAAGTTTTCAGCAAGCTTTGTGATTGAGGTTTGTTGGGATAAGTATTCATAATGATCCCTCACCATTTCTATTGTCATATCTGTTGAGCTTTTCATGTACTGCTTCTTAATATATCTACTTATCACACGAGACACATTTTTGACCAGTTAACGATACCTGTAATTTCTGACATTGACTTTCATTCCTTATAATGATTTAGGGTCAGTTCTTTTTCTTGAGAGACAAAATCTAGTATCGTTCCAACAATTGTATGCTTTACTGTTTATGTCTGTATAAATTTTTAACTATATTTTCCATTTTCTTCATTTTAATCATTGCAAAATTCATCTATTTCAATTCAATTTGAAACATGTTACTCTTGCATCTCGATAGGCATTGTTTATTTCAGTGGACCTAGAACTCCTTTTCATTGTAGATATATCTTGCTCATTGGTTTTGGTATATTATTCTATGTAAGGTTAACAATTTCCTGGTCTTAGTATCGAGCCTACTGATATTACGTTGTGGCCAGTCAATAATACTGAAACCATATGAGATGACAGGGATTGCAAACTGGTTTATTGCAGTTATTTCATTTTGGGGGCTTAGTTCTGATTTGAGAATCTTTTAAAGGCGTTTGATGTATTCCTTTTCCACCTTATTTCTCATCTTCTCATATTCCACCATTACATTTTCCCCTTATGCCAAGGTATGTGATATCCTCTTCTAGGTTTTCAATAAGACTGTAATTTATCTGAAGATGTTCTGATATTCCTATTTATAATGGTGGGTTTAGCACACTTGTCAAATCCAAACTCCATGTAAGCATTTTCTGTGAACATTTTTACAGTTTATATCAGGGAGACAAGGTGTTTTTCTGTCTCTGCATAGAGTTTGATACCGTCTATAAAGAGTAGATGGTTGATTCTTTTATTTTCTTCTATTTTTATGCCTCTACTAAGGTTGTAAGCAGCATTGCAGTTTTTAAGGAGCTTGCTGAGTGGATCCATTGTAAGGCAGAAGAGCAGTGATGACAGGCTATCTCCTTGGAAGATACCTCGCTGAATACTGAGGTTAGAGGTTTGTATTGTTCCTTTCCATGTGGTTTAGGGCAATGGATGTTTGCCACATGGTCATTTGTTTTTCAAGGAAAGTCATTATGTTTCATGGATATTATACAACTCCAAACACTGCAATATCCAGGAGTCAAATACCTTTTGTAATCGATCCAGGCCATTGACAGGTTTCTCCGTCGCTTTCTGCAGTCCTTCAGGATAGTTTTATTTATGAGGAGTTAGTCTTTTTTACCAAGTTTGTTCCTGGTGCAGCAGTTTTTTTTGTTTTTTTTTTTTCAAGGCAATCGCCATCGACCGGGTGTAAATAAGTTGTGTCGGCGAATATCCCTGTTAGCCATTTGTATGTGGTTGTAAGTCAACAGATAGGCCTGTATTTGTTGGGCAAATGGGTCTCTTGGCTCTTAGGTATAAGAGTTGTTTTGTCCACAGTGAGGCATAATCCTAGTAAATCCCTGTGCATAGCAGGCACGTAGCCAGACTTCTAACTTAGGGGGGGGGGGGGCAAGGCATTTTTAGGGGGAAGGGAGCCATTTTTAGAGGGGGACAAGGCATTTTTAGGAGGGGCAAAACTAATATTGATATTATAATATGAGTGACGTTTTGGTTCAGTGTGTGTGTGTACTGATATATAGATATAAATAAGTAGATACAAAATTTAAATTTCTTTTATATAATCTAAATATATTGTTGTATATTTCGGTAGGTACATGTAAATAACAACATCAGCATAGTAAAGCACATAAAGCATAGTAAACACAGTAATAATAACATAAAGTTCATAAATAAGGTAGCTACTTGCTAGCTCTACAGAATTCTATTATAATCTTCTATTTGTACGTGGGGTTTATACCCTACCAATGCTGTTTTTTCTTTCAACTTCATCTCAGGTGAAATCTGGGATTTTTTCTATGTTAATTTCAAAAATGTTGAATGTAACATTCACAATTTTTTAAATTAATAGTTGCAATTGACAACAAAAAGAAAAAATGTATTTGAGATTCGTGATAAAATACAAAAATAATTTTTTAAACTAATTCCCACTTTCATTTGAAAATAATTTAGGTTGCTAGTATTCATTTCTATCTTTTGAATGAAGACAACACGTTTTTTTGTAAATTAAAAAAATATCTTTAAAAGAAGCTGGCAGAACAACAACGTGAATTCATTTTGTGTTTATATTACATCATTTGAATTATAATTATGAAATTGATAATTTATGATATTAAATAGTGTGAATTAACAATATTTAAAAATATATATTTGGTAAGTTGACAAAAAAAAAGACAGATACACTGACAATCTCTTTCACCAAGCAGGAAACAGGTGAAAAGCATTGAGGCTTCGTTTCCCTCACCACTTGATCTGAAACTAGCGAAGTTATGTTTGAGTTTGAGAACACGTACATTTTAATTTTTTTTTCTTTTAACAAGATAACATGAATTTAAATTATATTTAGATGTTATTATGGTCAATAGATTTATTTTAACTGGTAGTTTAAAATCCGTAAATATTTATTATGGTATCATTAGTACCAGGAATGGAAAATTAAGTTTTAAACAAAATAAAATCCAAAGAAGAGTTTTTGAAATCGGAAATTATGTTAAAAATTGGTGGGAGGTCCCCTCTTGGTGGGTGGCCCAGGGCCCAGCCCCTTGGCCCCTTAATCTGGCCCTGCTGTAAAATATATTACACAAAAGTAAATACTGGTTCATAATGAAGAAGTATAATTGACTAGGAAATATAAGAGCATTTATATTTATAATATTTTTTGGATCACAAATTTCAGGGGGTGCAAATGTAATTGCAGGGGGGGGGCCTTGCCTCCCGCTCCCCCTGGCACCCCCCTGGCTACGTGGGGGGTGCATAGTGGTGGTGAAGTACTGCCAGCTTTTTCAGCCAGAAATTCGGGATGTTGTCAATTCCTGGAGTTGTAAAGTTGCTGAAATTAGTGACTTTTTTCCTTATAGCTTCCTTAGTAATTTCCAGGGCTGGTATCTTTTATTTATCCCTAATGTCTTCTTTTATTGTGCATATCCACTCAATTTCTCGTGTTGTTTTGGGTCCTCATACAATCGACTTCAGAATCTCTCTACGTTTTCCTGTGATTTCATTTCTAATGAGATTTCGGTAGACCATCCCGGGGTTCATGCTAAATGGTTTGTTTATTGACCTGGATTTAATTTTCTTCTCTTTATTTTTGGGGGGGGGGGGGGCGGGCAGCTAAGGCCTTTACTTTTGCTTGGTTTCTGCTATATGGGCTCTTAACTGGTTTGGGAATAGAAGAGTATATTTAGATTTCAGCTTTTTCACCTTCGTTGTCCTGGGCTATTTTTTGACAGAAAAGTAGAGATCTTGGATATCTCTTTTCTAAGACTCAATTCTAAGTTGGATTTTTCTTTTCCAGACTAGTTCGTTTGTTTTATGCCTCTAGTTTGCTTCTTTTTTCCTTTCTTGTCTTTGGGAGGGGGGGGGTTTGTTTGGATAAACCTTGCTGCTCCATATGTTGTATGGTTGATTTTGGTTAAAAGGGTCATCTGTTGGAACCAGCCATGTAAGCGCATCGTTGACTTTTACAACAAAGTCTTTGAAGGCTTTGGTCATTTTTATTTGAACCAGCCTGAACCAGTTCGATCTCGAAATGGCAGATGTGCTGTGTTTTCGATTTTATTTGCCAACAGGTTCTCCAGCTACATTTTGTCTTCGTTGATTGATGGAGTTTGAAGAGAGGCCTTGCTCTGTTGTCTCTTCCGGGCATGTTTCTTCTGCAGGGCATTTATTGCGGAGAGCCTTTGGGCAGATAGTGTTTCCCCTAGTGTAGATTTCTCCTGTGTGTCAGGTTGCTGGTGTGCAGGGGGCTGTGCTGAGTTATCTGTAGCTGGAACAGGACAGACCTCAGCTATGATGTTGCTGATTGGGCACATTTCCCTTCAGTGTAAGTTCTCATGTGTGTAACTAAATTTGCCTTATGAGAACAAGAATATCCACATATTTCACAAAAATATGGCTCTTCCCTTTGGAAATGTATCTGACTTGTAGGCTTTGGGCTCGGTGACACAATGTCAGAAGCTGAGGTATGGAAGACTGGCACAGTGTCCTTAGTTTGGATATCATAGATCCTGGGGACAGGGAGTGGGTTGCTGATTGGGCAAAGGTTGTCTTCAACCATCCCATGGATGTCTATATTCATCCTGAAAATTTGCTGCTTAGAAGAGGGCATTGTTTTTAGGAAATTAAACTTTTGGTGTGTTAGTTTTCCTTCACAATGTCCTTTTTGTTTGGACTATGATGTCTGAAAATCTTTTTGCCAGTTTTGAATGTTTTATTTTGGCATACTCCATTGCTCATATCAGTGTCCATTTTTCTTCCCCATTACATTGGGTTTTGGCAAATTCGATTGTGTTGATTTTGGTGAAGTCAGCCATGGCTTCATGAACAACTTTTGCTTTGATTGCATCTTTCACATCATTTGGGATATATATATATATATATATATATATATATGATAATTTTATTTACACAGACATGTACAAAATCTGCGACACTGGCATGTCGATGTTATCGATCAACAGTTACTATAAACTGAGATCTCATCAGGCAGAGTTAGAATCCGATCTTAACCTCAGATCATATTTGGTTCTCTCCAAATATGATCTGAGGTTAAGATCGGATTCTAACTCTGCCTGATGAGATCTCAGTTTATAGTAACTGTTGATCGATAACATCGACATGCCAGTGTCGCAGATTTTGTACATGTCTGTGTAAATAAAATTATCATATATAAAGCTCTATTTTGATATTGAGCACTTTTTATAAACCCGGTTAAAATTCTCTGGATTACCACCCTGTGGATATTTTTCACCTGGATTATTACCATTATTATATATATATATATATATATATATATATATATATATATATATATATATATATATATATATATATATATATATATGATACAATCGAAAGTAAATTTTTGGATGTAGTTTTTGATACTTTTTCTCCCAGCAGGGCAGACGACCGTATTTGAGTCTCGAATATAGTGTTTTTCTTTCTACCCCATTTCTCATACCTTGAGTAAGCAAAGCAGTAGAGAGTAATTTTATTCTCCTTAATGGACCACTTAACTTGATTATAGTTTATTTTTCTGGTGGTGATTGTTTAGTTTTGCCGGATTCTAGGACCAGAATTAAGTTGGTCTGGTGGAGTGTCCAGTTTAGTGTTGGTACTTGTGGTAACATCACTAGAAAAATGTTATGTGTTTGTTCTAATCTGAATTCTTAAGTGAGAGCTCCTAGTAAATCGTGTCCCACATGTTTTACAAGAATAGAGTTTCTATCCAGTGTACGTTCGCATATGTATTTTTATATTAGCTTTATCTGAAAATACTTTTCCACAAACTTTATAACGATAAGGTTGTTATGTGTTATTCGCATATGTCTTTTCATATTAGCATTATCATAAAATGATTTACCATAAATTTTACAAGCAGAAGGTTTCTCTCCAGTGTGTTTTTAAATGGAGTTTTAATTGATATTTAAATCAAATCCTGATCCACATATTAAGTAAAAATGACGTTTCTCTCTATTTGAAAATGTTCTTTACTTTTTGGTTTTCCTAGGAATGGGGCATTCTATCGAATGCCAGACATTATCCTGATATTTCAGAGACTCCAACCAAAACGAATTTTCAGGATTCTAACCCTCTCTTTGAGTACAATTGTTTAGATCTCTTGCACATGGGTCACTGGTTATATACGCAAGGTAGTATTTTAATTCTTTTTCATGGGCTTTTATGATTACAGAAATTATTGAAATATACCTGAAGTTCCGGATAATACATAAGACCTCGGTATTTAGCTCTCTTCTCTTTTTAAGCTGGCATGTTTGCATATGAATTTTATATGAAAAAAATATGAATAAAAACTGTCGGAAATTGTTGTGCAGCACACTTCCTGTTATGTTGTGCAGCACACTTCTTGCTATCTGTGAATAAAGAAGAAATATTATATTACAACAATTACTCGGGTGTGCATTGATATCAATCAAGGCTTTTCATATAATATAACATAATATACTCATTGATATACTACAACTTATTTGATAATATCCGACTCCAATTCTGATTCCTTATTTTAAAGTCTTCATAGATTCAAGCTGTTTATTCTTCGGAGAGATAGCATTTATTTATCATTTGACTGAAAACGTTGAAGCAACTTCCAGCAATTTGTTTTAATATCAATTTATTTCACCTTTTGAATCACAGTTAATTCAAAACATGTCATATAAAATGACATAGTTTTATCATTGAACAACAAACTAGTATTTAAAGCATTCATACTTTAAATAAGTCCACTGAGGTTGTATCAAAAGTGGAATATTACTATTGCACATCTTTTTGCTTAATGGGCAATGGTTCATATCATTTCAATTTCAAACTGTACATTCGTTAACTACGATATGTAACTTCTAGTTATATTTATCCGAAAAAATGAGCTTTTTACATATTGCATGTCACCTATTTTACAATGCTTCAACAATTTTCTTTCCGCTTCTTTAGGAAAATTTTCAGTATTAGTGTTATGTTTGCATAGTCGTTTACTCCCTACAGAAGAGTCCATATCTTCTCACACCAGATTTATATTGCCTTCATCCAGAATAATGAAGTTGAAACAAGTCATTGTAAGACGTCTTAGATTTAATTTCAGTCTTAGTCAGATTGAGGGGAGATTATTTAGTTCTATGGATGGAGGCAATTGTTGAATTATCAATTTTGTCGGACTGTTAAAACCTATTTATGGGTTATCTCCCTTGTTCCATTGTTATTTGGGGACCAGATATATCTTTGTAAGAATTGAGTTATCTGCCCCTTCTTTTTGTTGTTGTTGTTCTGTTGTAAAAATAAACGCACGACGCGCGTGTAAACCTACAAAATGTGTTTGTCTTAACTGAATTGTCCTGCCATGAAGAATGTCTGAATGTTGCTGAGATCAAAAGGTATGTCTCACATTCGTGTGAACTTGGCTTTATATCGATAATAATTATCAACAAAGGTTATGGGCCCAGATGAACGCTCGATATAATTATAAAGCCACGTGTGACATTTTTTTTCGGCCATATTGAAATTCTCGTTCACGAAAGAAGTTTTGTATCGTTTTACCTTCACGATGGAAACAAAACTTGGTAATCTCGTACCGTTGAATGGGACAAATTACGCCACTTGGAAGATTCAGTGCAAAATGACATTAATTAGGGACGGATTATGGTACATAGTAAATGATACCGAAATCGTCCCCGATCCTAGGACAGATGCGATATTACACGGAAAGTATTTATCGCGGAAAGATCGCGCCTTGGCGACGATTGTTTTGTCAGTGGAACCGTCACTTTTGTATCTAATAGGGGATCCCGACGACCCTGCAGTGGTGTGGAAAAAATTGGCAGATCAATTTCAGAAGAAAACGTGGGCTAATAAATTAGCATTAAGGAGGCGCTTGTATTCCCTTAAATTGAAAGTAGGTGACTCTGTTCATAAACATATTAAAATAATGACAGAAATCTTTGAAGAGTTGTCAGTCATCGGCGATTCAATTGATGAGGAAGATAGAGTTGTACACCTCTTGGCTAGCCTCCCGGATTCCTATGACATGCTAGTAACAGCGCTCGAAGCAAGTCAGGATGTGCCCAAATGGGTGTTAGTGACTGAACGACTGCTCTACGAAGAAACGAAAGTCAGAGAAAAGGAAAACACTGCTACTGACTCGAAAGCGATGACATCAAAACATCACACTTTTAAAAAGGGGCCCAAGTGTTATCACTGTGGAAAGAATGGACACATTAAACGTGACTGTCGATTGCTTAGTGAGGATGCAAAAGAAAGTTTTAAAAGGAACTACCCCAATAAGAAAGCTTTCTTCACTGGAAAAACACATGGAAAATCAAATGGTTCTGAAAACGATTACGTTGTTGGACTATTTGCACACCATGCGTTATTATCTAATAACAAAAGGAGCGAATGGATTGTGGATTCTGGAGCAACTTGTCACATGTGTCACGATGTGAAGATGTTTATACATTTCCGGAAATTGGATTTAGTAGAGGAAATAACACTTGGGGATGGACGCTCGGTTGAAGCATTAGGAGTGGGAACAATAGAACTGAATGTGAGTGTGCCAGACGGTAAACAGCAAAGATGTAGACTGTATGAAACACTTTATGTTCCCAAACTATCGTACAACCTATTGAGTGTGTCTAGGGCGACTAGATCTGGAAAGTCGTTCATATTCACTGAATCAGGATGTCGACTTCTTGATGAAAAACAGAGGATAGTAGCTGAGGGTTCAAAAATTGGAAATGTGTACTATTTGAACTGTAATGAAAAACAAGAAGCAGCTCATGCAGCATCTACATGTTCAGGTGGTAACACAAAGGAGGAGATCTGGCATCGACGTTTTGGTCATCTTGGTGCGGGGAATTTGCAGAAACTAGCAAGAGATCAGCTGGTGACTGGCCTCGACTATGATGTGACAAAGAGTATTAACTTTTGTGAACCATGTGTGGATGGCAAACATCATCGTTCCTCATTTCCAAAATCAGGTGGAAGGCGATCTACACAACTACTCGGAATTGTGCACAGCGATGTTTGTGGAAGGCTAGAGGCAAAATCGCTTGGTGGAGCCGAATACTTCCTCACATTTATTGATGACAAATCAAGATTTGTGTGGATATATGTGCTTAAACACAAGGGAGAAGTTTTTGCAAAATTCATGGAGTGGAAAACCATGGTGGAGAATTCCAGTGGACGAAAAATAAAAACCTTACGCACTGACAATGGCGGGGAATACACTTCAAGAGAGTTTGAATGTTACCTAAAGAAGGAGGGCATACACCATGAACGCACTGTTTCCAAAACACCAGAGCAAAATGGAGTGGCTGAAAGAATGAATCGGACGTTGGTGGAAGCAGTGCGAGCAATGTTGTCGGACTCGCAACTGCCTAAGAAATTTTGGGCAGAAGCTTTATCAACAGCTGCATACGTACGAAACCGAAGCCCAACAAATGCAGTACAAGGAATGACACCATACGAGGCTTGGAAAGGCTACAAACCAGCTGTGAACCATTTACGCATTTTTGGGTGTAGTGCTTATGCCCACATACCAAAAGATGAAAGATCCAAAATGGATTCTAAAGCGAAGAAGAGCATCTTTCTCGGATATGGTATTGGAGTCAAGGGTTATAGACTTTATGATACAGAAAAGTTAAGAGTCTTCCATAGCAGAGATGTCATCCTTAATGAATCGGCATCCATTGGTGAACAAGAGAGAGAGGAAGTTGGAAACCAACCTCTAGTGAAAATTGACTGTCATAACGTCAGTGATGATGATGATGATGATGATGATGATGATGATGACAATTCACAAGTGACAACAGGACCACGAAGATCACTAAGGATTAGGAAAGCTCCAGATCAGTATGGTGAATGGGTCTACATTGCTCACAGATTGAATGACCCATTAACGGTGAAAGAGGCACTTTCTAGCCCTGAGAAAGACAAATGGATGAAAGCAATGGAAAGTGAAGTTAATTCACTACATACTAATAAAGTATGGGACCTTACTGTCTTACCCAGTGGACGGAAGGCTATTGGTAGTAAGTGGGTGTTCAAACAAAAATATGACGCTGATGGAAACATGGGACAATATAAAGCTCGACTGGTAGCTCAAGGATTTCTTCAGAAACATGGAGTTGACTACGACGAGACCTTTTGTCCAGTAGTGAGGTTCGAATCAGTGCGAACTGTCATTGCATTAGCAGCAAAACATGACCTGAACCTGCATCAGTTGGACGTAACCACTGCATTTCTTAATGGTGAGCTGAAAGAAGACATCTATATGAAGCAACCAGAAGGATTTAAGGTCAAAGGCAAGGAACACCTTGTCTGTAAATTAAAGCGAAGCATCTATGGCTTGAAACAATCATCAAGATGTTGGAATGAGGCACTGAATACTCAGCTAAAAAAGATGCATTTCAAGCAATTGGAAAATGACCCGTGTATCTACACACTCTCCTCGGGAGGAGAGATCTTCATAGCTGCAGTGTATGTTGATGATATCATTCTGGCATGTAAGTCTTTGACACGTATCCAAGAATTTATCAAAAGAATCTCCGAAAGTTTCAACATCAAGGATATGGGGAAACTACATAGTTTCTTGGGTGTTAAAATCGCTTATCCAGATTCAGGGAAGATATGGATCGGACAACCAGCATACGCAGCAGAGGTTTTGAAAAAATTCCAAATGGAAAATTCAAAACCTACATCAACTCCAATTGATCCTGGTGCAAGGTTAACTAAAGCTGTTAAAGAAAACGAGCTAGTCAACCAAGAATTGTATCAATCAGCAGTTGGAAGCCTGCTGTATCTGTCAACAAAAACAAGACCTGATATTGCCTATGCTGTCGGCAATGTAGCAAGATTCTGCTCACAACCTACCATGGAACACTGGAGGTCTGTGAAACATATCATGCGTTACCTAAATGGCACGCGGAACTATGGGTTACTGTATGACAGGGAGAATGCAACAAATCTGATAGGATATTCAGATGCAGACTGGGCTGGTGACTTGGATGACCGCAGGTCAACCTCAGGCTACCTGTTTAAATTGAGTGGAGCGGCTGTCAGTTGGAAAAGTAAAAGACAGACTTGTGTTGCATTGTCTACAGCTGAAGCGGAGTATATGGCATTGGCAAGTGCAGCACAGGAGGCAGTATGGATGCGACATCTTCAAAGTGGTCTCAATGAACCCTTGGTTGGACCGACACTCATCTACGAGGATAACCAATCCACAATATGTATGGCAAAGAATCCACAATATCATGGAAGGGCGAAGCATATTGATATTAAGTTTCATTACATTCGAGAGCAAGTTGAGATGGAAACAATTGAATTGGAATACTGTCAAAGTAAAGACATGATTGCTGATGTGCTGACGAAGGGACTTGTGAGTGCACAATTTATTAAGCTTAGAGCACTGTTAGGTGTTAGGGAAGTCATGGAACAGTCTGACAGCAATTGAGGAGGAGTGTTGAATTATCAATTTTGTCGGACTGTTAAAACCTATTTATGGGTTATCTCCCTTGTTCCATTGTTATTTGGGGACCAGATATATCTTTGTAAGAATTGAGTTATCTGCCCCTTCTTTTTGTTGTTGTTGTTCTGTTGTAAAAATAAACGCACGACGCGCGTGTAAACCTACAAAATGTGTTTGTCTTAACTGAATTGTCCTGCCATGAAGAATGTCTGAATGTTGCTGAGATCAAAAGGTATGTCTCACATTCGTGTGAACTTGGCTTTATATCGATAATAATTATCAACAGCAATATCATCACAAAATAAACAAATTAATGAAGAAATAATTGAATTTCGCATTAAATAACTGTTGTGGGTCTGTTTAAGGGCCGGAATGAAAACATGGACACGAGGGTTTGGTAAAACAAGTTTATTGGAGAAAAATATATACAACAGAGAAACAAGAGAAGTTAACCGTCAGTCCTGACTGCCAGTGTAGACAGGGGTTTGATCAACGGTATTTATTTGCTTCCCACTACAGCAATATGTGACACAAGGTCAGATGGTAGGGGAAGAATCAAGCAAGCGCCCCTAAAGAAGGAGCACCCTGGCCTAGCAAAAATAGCCTGGGCAACCCCGGTCAGGGTGCTTCGGGCAGTAAGCAATAAACTTACCCCACCCCAAATAGGGGAGGCAAGTCCTCAATCAACGGAAATTAATAAAAGACCGAACAGGCTGGGGTAGAATCAACAACTGAGAAGCGTAATGCTTCCAGTATTTATTGAGAATAGATAAGTCCAAATGTTCGTTATAGGTACGGCGCCATAACAATAACCAAACAAGTGCTGTAAAACAAAGTAAGGAAACATTTCATACTTGACCAGGACTTGTTTTTATGTTAATGCTGCTAACAGATCTGTCAGAACATTTACACCTGAGTATACATGCATTTTGAACAGAAAATTGCTTAACCATGCAGTAACAAAAAATGAACAATATTCCTTTACATTGTCTCACGTTGAGTCTAACAAGAAGGTCTTCGACTGTCTTCTCATTTGTCCCCGAACTACTTGACACAGCACGAGATTGGATGGCAAAATTAAGTGGAAATCTGCAAACCCCATTAATGTGAAATCACTGTTCACCGGCAAAACAGTTATCTCCCTTTTTTATGCTCGTAGCTCGATTCCTTCCACCAGCAAAGATGTCCTTTAACACCCACTTTCCCGACCTTGTGTCACATCTTACCTTGTGGGAGGTAGATAAATAAAATTTCATGTCCCCATGTTTTGATTTGGCATGCTACAGACGCCCATAAATGTAAAAGTTAAAAGTGAAACTGAAAATAAAATAAAAATGCAGAAAAGAAAGGGGGACATTACTATTATTGCTTTATTTGGACACTTTTCGGTTGGGCTTCCACAATTTACTTGTCTCCCCACGAGAGCAAAGTAAACAAAAGGTCGGTTTTTAGTGTGGGAAAAATTCAACTCCCCAAAAAGGAGCATTCTGGATTAATACAAATATAAAAAAAAAAATGCATCAGTCTAAAAGGAATTCGGTAAATTTATAGAAGTGCACCTTTCGTATTTCGACCCCTAAAAAAAAAAGTTGGTGCTTCTTGCTTAAAATGCCGAAAAAAAGATTTCTGTGTCTTTTAAAGTTTAAGAGGTAAATAAGGGGCAATAACTCTTAATTTTATTTTTGAGCCAGACTTTATCCTGAATTGTTATTTTGAGCCAAAATTTATCGTTAATTTTTAACAAGACTGATATTATCTTCAACTGGAATTATGGATTTGAAATTGTTCCAGTTCGAAGATGTGCTATATTTTACGTCAGAAAAAGCAAAGCAGATAGATTTTTTGCAAGCCCAGTCAACAACCCAAGTATAAGCAACATAAATGCGTAAATTTTCAATAAAATCTTAATTTTTCCATTTATGTATACTTTGTTGTTCATTTATTACTAAAAAATTTTCAAAATCATAAATTTCCCATTTACGTATAATTTGTTGTTCATTTATTACTAATTAATTGAATGTCGCAGTAAATTACGTTACATGTAATAACAACAGGTGATAAGAGTTATTGCCCCTTATTTACCTCTTAAACTTTAAAAGACACAGAAATCTTTTTTTCGGCATTTTAAGCAAGAAGCACCAAAAAGTTTCTACTTTTTGGGGCAAATTACATATAAACAGCCTCAACAAATATCCGCTATGAAAAAAAATTATGAACATTTTTATTATTTTAGGAGAGGGGGGGGTCACTTTCCTATATAAGTTATACGTAAAGTGAGCACGCATTTCTTGGCCACCGAATCTCACCACTCGTGTTTCGACCCCTAAAAAAAAAAGTTTCTACTTTTTTTGGCAAATTACATGTAAACAGCCATCCATAACAAATATCCGCTATGAAAAAAAAAATGAATTTTTTTATTATTTTAGATGTTAGGAGGGGTGGGGGATCACTTTCCTATATAAGTTACCCCTAACATCTAAAATGGCTGTTTACATGTAATTTGCCCCAAAAAGTAGAAACTTTTCTTTTTTAGGGGTCGAAATACGAGTGGTGAGATTATGTGGCCAAGAAATGCGTGCTCACTTTACGTATAACTTATATAGGAAAGTGACCCCTGTAATGTCCTTAACAAATAAAGGGAGATTACCGCAGGTGTCACAGGAGTTACGGCCCCTGGCGACATCCGGTTTTTCTCAGTCTGATATTCACCGAGCTCCATCTTTGTTCGTTCGTCTCTCTCTTTCTCGTTAATCCCCGTCCATCTTGCAACCTTGCCATAGTAATAACCGATATCTAGCAAGTATCGGTTACTTACTACTTGGACCATCACATTGGCGACGAGGACAGAGCTATTTACAAAAAATAGACACAAGAAAACACGAAAAAAAAAACAACAACAAAGAGTCCCACGTGTTGCAAAACAAACATGGCCGCTTTACCTCACTACCCGGAATTCGACTGTGAGTCAGAAGCCAAAGCAGCAAGATGGACGAAATACATTAGCAGATTGAGAAACTATTTTATCGCCCACGACATAGAGAGTGATAAAAGACAAAAAGCAATTTTGCTAACGTTTGTTGGTGAGGCGATGAACGACCTCATTGACGAATTGCCAGCCGAACAGACCACACCAGTAGAAAACGAAACCCACTTCGACAAACTCGCCTCGGCCGTACAGGCTCATTTCAACCCCCAAAATAACACGGAATACAACCGGTTTGCATTCCGTAACATCAAACAAACCACGCCGAATGTAGAGGATTTCTACCGAAAATTGAAAGAAGCAGCAGCTACGTGCCACTTTGCAGACGCAAACGCTGAGATAAAATCTCAACTGATAACAGGCTGTTCATCAGATAAGGTCCGGCAAAAGGGCTTAATAAACTCTAACATGCCACTACACGACCTGATAAATTATGCCAGGACGACGGAAACAATAACAGCACACCTACAACAAATGCGTTTAGAGGACGCGACAATACGGACGACTACTGCAGTAGTAAACAAAGTCACGTACGAGCGACAGACACGCGACAGCCCCCGGCAAATTCAGTGCAGGAATTGCAACGGAAAATACCCACATGAACGAGGACCAACGTCTTGCCCAGCATTCCAGAGCCAATGCACTTATTGCCGGAGATGGGGGCACTTCACCTCTGTCTGTTTTAGTAAAATGAACAACGAGAACAGACAACGTGGAGCAAATCGCCCTCCACGCCCAGAAGCCCAAACCAGTCACCGACCGGTGAACTGCATCGAGGACAACCAGTAAGACTCAACCAGCGGCAGTGACACAGAATATGTGTTCCATACAGGTAAGATGAAAAACCTTCCCTGTTTTGATGTATCTTTTGGCAGTAGCCACCAAATATTCAATGTGTTAGCTGACTCAGGAGCCACTATTAACATTTTGTCTGAGGCAGATTTCAAGTGTTTAAAACCGACACCCTGTCTCCGACCGACAAAAACTGTGATATCTGGATTTGGTGTCAAGCAAACTACTCCAGTTCTAGGTCAATTTAGGACTCTCCTAGAGTTTGGGGGCACCTCCTGCCAAGCTGATATACATGTAATAAAAAGCCCAGAAAAACCTATCATCGGCTGGGAAACATGTGAAAAGCTTAAACTTTTATCAGCAAAAAAGCTCCCAGTTAACCACATCAGCAACTCTGACACACAAATCCCGCAGACAACTCTTAAGCTTCTGGAGGACTATGCAGACCTATTCAATGGCTTAGGTAAACTTAAAGAAAAAAAAGTCCATTTGCACATAAATGAAAATATACCACCCATCGCTCAGAGATACCGCAGAGCCCCCTTTCATGTAAGGAAGGACATAGAAGAGCTAATACAGAAAGACGAGGAACTGGGGGTGATTGAAAAAGCAGAAGGACTGACCCCGTGGGTATCGCCTATTGTGGTGGTACCTAAGAAAGACCAAAGCAAAATCAGAGTTTGCATTGATATGAGAGCGGCAAACAAAGCCATCGAAAGGGAACGTCACCCTACCCCCACACTTGATGAGCTGAAAGCCATTCTATCGGGAGCCAGTGTCTTTAGCAAGTTAGACCTCAATCAGGGCTACAACCAGTTGGAACTAGCTGAAGAGTCCCGATACATTACCACGTTCGCAACACACCTGGGCCTATATAGATACAAAAGACTATTCTTCGGTGTCAACTCCGCCAGTGAAATATTTCAGGAAGAGATTAGCCAAGCACTCGCAGGGATTGAGGGGGCCATCAACATCAGTGATGATATTCTTTGCTTTGGATCGGACCAGCAAGACCATGACCAAAACCTCCAGAAAGTATTTCAACGACTACGCGGAAAAGGCCTAACACTGAATAGCAGCAAATGTCAATACAACAAGAGGTCATTGGAATTCCTCGGACACACATTCGGTAATGAGGGCATCAGCCCAAGTAACTCTAAAATAAAAACAATCTTCGAATTACCAGACCCCAAAAACGCATCAGAAGTCAGAAGTTTGTTGGGGATGACTAACTTTTGCGGTGCACAATTCATTCCAGACTACGCAACCCTGACTTATGAACTACGTCAGTTAACAAAAAAAAAACACGCAGTGGTCCTGGACTGAGCGCCACACTGAATCTTTAAAAAACCTCAAGGAGGCCTTGAGCAAAGCATGCTCACTTGCCTACTTCGATCCTAACAAACACACTGAAATATATACCGATGCCAGTCCTGTAGGCATATCTGCTGTATTATCACAAGACGGGCGGGTAGTACAATTTGCAAGCCGAGCACTATCCACAGTTGAACAAAGATACTCTCAAACAGAGCGGGAGGCACTCGCCATCACGTGGGCATGTGAACACTTTCATATATATATCTTTGGGGCCCCATTTACTGTTCATACAGATCATAAACCCTTAACATCAATCTTCAATAACACTCGCTCCCAACTATCAGCGCGCATCGAACGTTGGGTTTTGAGAACACAACCATACAATATGACTGTCACATACCGACCAGGTCATGACAACCCAGCTGACTACCTCAGCCGCCATCCAATACATCTACCTCCAAGCAACAGGGAGCAGAAAATAGCGGAGGAATATATAAACTATATTCTCTCAACGTCAACCCCCAAAGCAATGACAATTGATGAAGTTGCAACGGAAACTGCAAAAGACAAGACACTCACTACAGTCATTCAAGCTATTCTCACCAACAAATGGCAAGGTGCCAATGATGGCATAAACAAAGCCACATTTCTCACCCTGCATGACAACCGTGATGAACTATCACTAGCACATGAGGACAGCATCATTCTGAAAGGGCGCCGGATAGTGCTACCTGAGACGCTACAAAACAGAGCTGCCAAAATAGCCCATGCCGGTCATCAAGGCGTCGTGAAATCCATGGCCCTCCTCCGGGAAAAAGTCTGGTTTAAAAACATGCAGCCTTTGGTAGAAGAAAATATCAGGAACTGTCATACCTGTCAGATCAGCACTCACAAAACGGCAAGGGAGCCACAGAAAATGTCCCCGCTACCGGCAGCCCCGTGGACAGAGGTTAGCGCTGACTTTGGACATCTCCAGAATGGGAAATACCTTCTTGTTGTCACAGATGAATACTCACGCTACGTTGTTGTCGATATCCTGGACTCTATCTCAACAAACTCAGTCATACCCCGTTTAGACAAAATATTCGCCGAATTCGGAGTACCAGTATCCCTCAAAACAGACAATGGCCCACCATTCAACAGCTATGATTTCAAAGACTACGCCTCCATCACCGGTTTCAGACACAGGAAGATAACACCTTTATGGCCCCAGGCCAATGCTGAAACAGAACGCTTCATGCGCACTGTAAAAAAATCCATCAAGGCCGCCCTAATCAAAGGTCAAAGCTGGAAGCAGGAGCTATTCAAATTCCTGTTAGATTACCAAACGACACCACACTGCACCACCGGTGTTTCTCCAGCCTCAATCCTATTTGGCCGGACCATAAAAAACCGCCTGCCACACCTAGTTACACCTATAGCTGGAGACCATAGCATTAGGGTACGTGACACCCAAGCCAAGGAAACAATAAAGAAATATGCTGACAGAAAAGCATACGTAAAACCCAATAATCTGAGTGTGGGTGACACCGTCATTGTAAAAAGCGACCACACTTCAAAGGCACACACCCCCTATCAACCTAATCCATTAACCATAACAAAGAAAAAGGGATCCATGATTACTGCATCACACAAGGGCAACCAAATTACAAGAAATGCCAGCTTCTTCAAAAAAATCCCTAAGCCACTAAGAAACTTCACACACGACGTACCTGAATACTCCTCATCTGAAGATGAGGGACACACGCATGTGACAGCATCACCAAAATCTAAAAAACACCAGGGACAACACCCTTCAAACCTCAGACGCTCAGGCCGCACAAGACGGCCACCCAAAAGATTTGATTACTAAATGCTACAAATACCCCTGTACATAATAATGCATAATTATCATTTTCTTTCACTTAGGTTGACAGATGTTTCCCTCGGACTCAGCAACGCAAACACTCCAGTCACATCACGCATGAACAAACTCTTCGATGAATAAAAAAAAAAAAGAAGAAAAAAAAGCATTGTAATGTCCTTAACAAATAAAGGAAGATTACCGCAGGTGTCACAGGAGTTACGGCCCCTGGCGACATCCGGTTTTTCTCAGTCTGATATTCACCGAGCTCCATCTTTGTTCGTTCGTCTCTCTCTTTCTCGTTAATCCCCGTCCATCTTGCAACCTTGCCATAGTAATAACCGATATCTAGCAAGTATCGGTTACTTACTACTTGGACCATCACAACCCCCCCCCCCTCCTAAAATCTAAAATAATAAAAATTTTCATAATTTTTTTTCATAGCGGATATTTGTTGAGGCTGTTTATATGTAATTTGCCCAAAAAAGTAGAAACTTTTTTTTTAGGGGTCGAAATACGAAAGGTGCACTTCTATAAATTTACCAGGAATTCTTCTTCACTGACAGATTAAAAAAAAGATGAAGTGTCAGAACAGATACTACACTTTGCATTATTTATTTAAAAAAAACAAAAGTTTCATCTTCTACAAATTAGACACAAGGCCATCAAAACTGTGTGGTAGGGGATCATCCTTCCTTTACCTACAACGTAATTGACTATCTACTCTTGGCTTTGGCTAGGATCATTGCAGTCACCACAATACCACATTTACTCTAGGAGGTCATACTACTTAAAATACCCCTAAATGTGTTGACATTTTTCAATTTTATTCTTCATAAATTTGTTTATGAAAATTAATTGAGCGTGGGGTGTGGAACAACAAAAAATTGGTTAGTAAGACCTGTTGTGCTGTTGCCAGTCAAGGATAGCTTGGATTAAAAACGAGCAGAGACGGAGAGTAAACGTGCACATACTTTATTTACATGGGACGCCATTACAAGTGGGGACAGAAAGTGGGGTACAGGAAGTCGGGAGGGGGGACAGGAAGTGGGGGCAGTCTAAGGGCAGAAGTTCCAAAAGTAGACAAACATCGCATGCGATGACATACTGATGAGACAAGAGCCTCACAACTCTTTCTAAATAATAGACCGCGCACTTTTAAGTTTGTTCAAAACCAAAAACTAACTCCTAACAAGAAACACATCAAATGCCGGCACTTGTATAGATCGGGTACACGAGTCGAAATTTATTTTAGAAGAGTTCCAATGGTGTAAGGGGCAGATAACTCCCGTTTTTTAAGTACATAATTTCTAGCTTCTCTGAAAATGGACGTAATCGACGTGAATGCCTTGAATATGCGCGAATTATTATATTTAACAAGTACTCAACAAAAAGTGGTGGCTTATCCTATTTATCAGAATTTATGGGGTTGCACTTTTACCCCTAACCCACCACCCCACCCGCCACCCCCCGCCGCCAGCATTTTGGCTCACGCGACTCAATCGTAGTCACTTATAAACAGAATAGTCTTCCGTATTAACAATTAGCATATACCACTCCCCAATACATTTTTTTGTTTATTAATTATTTACCTTACGAAATAGAATGAAGATTGATGGATTTTACGCAAACCGCCGCCCAACCCCCGCACTCTCGTTGCCGCCAGTATTTGGGCTCACGTGACACAATCGCCGGCATTTATAAACAGAATATTCTTCGTTATTAGCACTTAGCATATATCCCCCCCCCCCCAATACATTTTTTTTGTTTATTAATTATTTACCTTACGAAATAGAATGAAAGTTGATGGATTTTCCCTTCTGAGTATATCCCCACTGAAAAAATAAATGTTTCAAATTCTTTAAAATCAGTGCTCTGAAAGTAATTGAACCAATTTTCAATAAAAAAAAATTTTAATACTGCACTTTGTTACAAGCCAAGAAGCTAAGAAATGTTGTTTAGACCTTTCATATTTGTTTTACGAATGTTTCAGATATAACACACCCAAATTCAATTTTCACGAACGCGGTAAACATCGTCGTTCGAAATAACCTACATAATTATATATATATATATATATATATATATATATATATATATATATAGGGTGTTTCAAAAGTCTTGGGAACATAACGATTTTTAATAACTCAAAAACTATTAGGAGTTGAAAAATGAAATTGGTACCGTTGGAAAGGTTAAAGTTTCAAGTTTTGTGGGGAATCTTCAAAGTTGCTCAATATGAGCACCATTCGTCACACGGCAGACATCTAGTCGATAGTCCATTTCCTGCCAAACGCGTTCCAGCATCTTGACGTCAATGGTTCCCACAACTGCCGTTACTCGAGCCTTTAGTTCGT